>JAOXJP010228843.1:0-25048 GCA_025762735.1 Platanus orientalis | reverse complement strand
CTCAATCAACCTCGGATCCATTTAGTGAGTCGGGTGCAAGCTCCTATACTTTCAAATCATACAATAGAATGCTTGAGATTTGAACAATGAATGGTAGATATCCTCATTTACAAAGAGTTTCAGTAGTGTTTGCATATTTATTAGTGTTATAAACATGGTTATCAATAATTCTCAATAAGAACAGCTGGAGTATTTCAAATATTGTAATATAAGTTTGTAGTTTCACAATGGGTTATATGATCAAAGCAACCAATAATCAATGACAGGCCATCTGCCCCGAATATGCAATAATTTATTGTAGTATAGAAGTATTCTGAAAAATGCAGGTTCCAGTCTATATAGCATTGACTGTTACATATAACATCATAAGGTATTAGAATTGACAATATAGAAGAATGCAACTATGACATGTAATGCCTTGATATTGAAGAAATAGCAATCACCAGTTCCCAAACCAGAATCAAGAGCATACAACACTAGTAGCAGCAACATATTTTATCATTAAAACAGTAGTTGAAGAGACAAATGTGGAATAGATTTTCAATTTTGATTGATATTTTCCTAGGTGAGTTTTGGAAATGTCAAGAAAATTTCACTAGAATCCCTCAAATTACTAAAAATTTTATGAACATTTTTCTATTAATCTGCACAAATTAGAAAAGTGTGCGAATGATCATGACCATATTATTCGTCACACACTAATGGGTGAATGAGGACTTATATACTTCATTCGCACAGTCAGCTGCGAGTTGACAAAATGTGGGCACTCGCCACATAAAAGGTGTGCGAATGCACTATTCATATTCATGTACTACAAAAACTTGAAACTGAAATTCAACCCTATCTCCTTCCATGGTGGTTTTATTGGATAACCACGACTCTCATGACTTTTCTAACCACTCAAGAGATTAAAGGAGGTGTATTCTCGCATAAAAGAAGTACCAATATGTTCGGGATAAGGATGAAAGAATCCCATTTCAACATGGAAGCTATGAACAAAATAAAGTTCTTATCTTTCAAAGACTCTTTAAAATTTCATTTCTACATCTATAAATACTTCAAAGGATGCACAAAATAACAAGTTTTTGAATTCTCTGAATCATACACAAACTCACGAGTTAAAGGAAAGCATTGCTCTCTAAGTTTAGGTAAGTTCTGCATCCCACCAGGTTCTTCAAGTTCAGAAAGTTTTCTCTCTTCTAAGAAAGCTGCAAGTCTATAATACCTCTACCCAACCCTTTGAAGAAGATAGTAAAGAAATCTTATGAAGAAGACAGTAATGACAAGGTAATGTTAATCGTGACAATTGCTAAGTCCGAAAAAACGACCCTTAGTTTATAAGGGATCTACAACGAATCCTGACCCGAGTGGAAATGACGGACTAACCATGAAAATGGCTAAGTCTGGAAAAATGACCCTCAGTCTACAAATGATTTATAATGAATCCCGAGCTGAGTTGGAAGGACGGACTAACCATTAAAATGGCCAAGTCCGAAAAACTGACCCCTCGATCTACAAACGATCTATAACAAATCCTAAGCTGAGTTGGAAAGACGAACTAATTATGAAAATGGCCAAGTCCAGAAAAATGTCCATCGGTATTCAAATGATCTACAATGAATCCCGAGCCGAGTTGAAAGAACAGACTAACCTTGAAAATGGTCATGTTTGAAAAAATGACCATCGGTGTACAAACAATCTACAACAAATCTCACGCTTAGTCAGAAGGATAGACTAATCATGAAAATGGCCAAGTCCAAAAAAATGACATTCGGTTTACAAATGATATACAACAAATCCCGAGCCTAGTTGGAAGGATGAACTAAGCATGAAAATGATCAAGTCAATAAAAATGACCCTCAATTTACAAATAATCTACAACACGGCCTTAGCTGAGTCAGAAGGATGGACTAACCATGACAATGGCTAAGTTTGGAAAAAAGACCCTTGGTCTATAAACGATCTTCAATGAATTCCAAGCCAAGTCGGAAGGATGAGCTAATAATGAAAATGGCCATGTCTGAAAAAAGAACTCTCGATCTACAAATGATGTACAACAAATCATTAGCCGAGTCGAAAGAACGAACTACCCATGACAATGGCCAAGTTTAAAAAAATGACCTTTGATATATAAATGATCTACAATGAATCTCGAGTTGAGTCAGAAGGACAGACTAACCATGAAAATGGCTAAGTTTGAAAAAATGACCCTCTGTCTATAAACGATCTAGTATGAATCTTCAGCCGAGTCAGAAGGATAGGGTAACCATAAAAATAGCCATGTCCTAGAAAATGACCCTCGGTCTAAAACCAATCTATAACGAATCCTGAGTCAAGTCAAAAGGACAAACTAACCATGAAAATGACCCTCAGTCTACAAATGATCTACAACGAATCCCAACCCGAGTCGGAAGGACAGACTAACCATAAAAGTGGTCAAGTTTGGAAAAATAACCATTGGTCTACAAATGATTTACAATGAATCCCGAGCTAAGTTGGAAGGACGGACTGACCATGAAAATGACGAAGACCAAAAAAACAACACTGATTTTACAAACAATCTACAACAAATCCCAAGCCAAATCAAAAGGACGGACTAACCATGAAAATAGCCAAGTCCAGAAAAATGATCCTTGGGCTATGAACAATCTACAACGAATCCTGAGCCATGTTGGAAGGACGGACTAACCATGAAAATGGCCTAATCTGGAAAAACGACCCTCAGTCTACAAACGATGTACCATGAATTCTGAGTTAAGTCGGAAGGACAAACTAACCATGAAATGGCCAAGTTTGAAAAAATGACCCTCGGTCTATAAACGATCTACTATGAATCCCAAGCTGAGTCGGAATGACAGAGTAACCATGAAAATGGCCAAGTCTAAAAAAATGACCTTTGGTTTACAAACGATCTACAACAAATCCTAAGCCGAGTCAAAAGGATGGACTAACCCTGAAAATGACGAAGTCCGAAAAAATGACCCTCGATCTACAAACAATCTACAACGAATCCTAAGCCAAGTCATAAGGATGAAATAACCATGAAAGTGGCCAAATCCCGAAAAAATGACCCTTGGTCTACAAATGATCTACAACGAATCCTGAGCTGAGTTAAAATGATGGACTAACCATGAAAATGACAAAGTCCAAAAAAATGACCATCGGTCTACAAACGATCTACAACGAATCCCAAGCCGAGTCAAAAAGATAGACTAACCATGAAAATGGCTAAGTTTGGAAAAATGACCCTCGGTCTACAAAAGATCTACAATGAATCCTAACCGACTCGGAAAGATGGACTAACCCTGGAAATGGCCAAGTTAGGAAAAACAACCCTTGGTTTACAAACGATTTATAACAAATCCCAAGTTGAGTCGGAATAATAGACTAACCATGAAAATGATCAAATCCGAAAAAACAACCCTCGGTTTATAAACGATGTACAACGAATCCCGAGTTGAGTCGGAAGGACAAACTAACCATGGAAATGGCCAAGTCTTGAAAAATGACCCTCGATTTTCAAACGATATACAATAATTCTCGAGTCAAGTCGGAAGGACAAACTAACCATGAAAATGACCATGTCTAGAAAAATGACTCTCGGTCTACAAACGATCTACAACAAATCTTTAAAATGACTATTGTTCGAAAAAATGAGCCTCGGTCTACAAATTTTCTACAACGAGTCCCGAGCATCATGGGAGCAAACTAACCATAGAAATGGATAAGTTTGGAAAATGTCTATCGTTCTAGAAATGTCCTACAAACGCCCTACAAGCGGCCTACTAACTAGTTATAGACAAGCAGTGAGTATATTGAGTAAAGAAATGAAACATTTTGTGAGACGTAAAGTAAAGAAAACAGATTTCATTAATAAAGCTTTGGCCCTCGGTCTAGATACAAAAAAAAAGAGGCAAGCAGCCCTTGGCCTCCATATAAAAAAAGGGAGACAGTTGATGACCGTTCTGCTTAAGAGGAGGGATCGTCATTCTCAAGCACCTCATCCACTGTCCCCATCTCTGCCTCGGGGCCAGCTAAGTTAGACTCTGCATTAGCCTTGAACATGGAAAGGTCAAAGTTAAGGTGAGCTTGGACGATCCGGTGGTAGAGGGTCTCAAAGCCGCTAATGAAATAATCTAAGATGGTGTCATAAAAGGCCTCGGACTCCCTAAATGCAGCAACCACATCGTCGGCAACATTCTCCTTCTCGGCCTCCCAAGCCTCCTTCAGGTTGTCCATGGACCTTTGGAGTATGGTTGCCCCAGCCTTCTCCCCCTTAAGTTGATCCCGGACCTCTTCCAGAGTCGCCTTAGTGCTCTTTAACACATTCTTTATCTCAGCGAGTTTCCTTGCCAGTGCCGAACGATTGACATCAATCTTTGCAAGTTTCTTTTAGAGCTCTCCAATGTAAGACTCTGAGCTGAGTTGGCAGCTGGAGAGAGCTGCGACCTTCGTCAACACCTGGTAGATGAAAGACAAGCATTAAAAAAAAAAAAAAAAAGATACCCTCTTACCTTCCCCAAATCGTAAAAGGTGCTCTTTGCAAAGGTTCGAGTCAGTGCCCTTGAAGCTCTCCACGTCTCCATCAAAGAGCACTGAGTGTAAGTGAGCCACTGTTCAATCTTCGTCTTGGAGGAGAGACAGAAGGGATTTCTCCTTGCCCTTGACAAATGACCCACTCGGCATGTATAACAAGGTTCTTCACTGAGACCCTCGCTAAAGCCGCCTTGGATGGTCTAAAAAAGACAATATAAAATGCTTCAAGATCATAAAAAGAGGAGCAATAAATTATAAGTATGAGAAAGAGATCACAACCTAGTTAAGCAACAAGACTCTTAGAGGGCTCGGAGGAAAGGGGCTCGAGACCAAACAAGTAGAGGGATAGAGACTCAAGATTCACAAACAGGGAGTAATCCCAGACTGGGTGCAAAGAGACACGATCCAATCTAGTTAACTTAGCCTCGATCAACGGATGCTCTGCTAAAACTACAATAAATAGTGATTAAAAATTAAAAATCGTAAGTAAACTGACCGAGACAAAAAGAAAATGAAAGAAACAACAAAGTTTACCTGCTCTACCGAGTCCTACCCATATCTTGGGGAAGCTAATGACCTGGTCAGACGACCATTCCCAAGGGCAAGACTCCTATCTATCCCCAGAGACAAAGAAGGATCTCTTCTTCTGACCCCTATTTGAAGTCAAAAGGCAGGTAATCAAGGCTCGGTCAAGTGTCCGAGCAGTGAAGTACCACCAACCAGAGAAGAGTTCCACTACCTTGTAGCAATAAAGGAACTCTAGGATGGTCAGGTGATATCGACTACCACTACAAAGCATAATCTGACCCAAGGCAAGGCTAAGATAAGAAATCAATTGACAGATGAATAAAGGGTAGGGAAACGAAGACAAGCCTCCTCCAATGCCTGCTCATAAACTGAAACCTCGTTAACAAAATAGGCATAGGCCCACTCCTTAGAGGCGGGGACTCTCAGGACAACCGAGGGTGGAATTTGAAAAAATTGGCAAAGGTCCTTAAGTTTATTGATAGATACCGTGGACAAGATGTCAATGGCAGCAAATGGAATGTCAACAAAACGGGATCATTTAGAGGGCTTCGAAGGTTGAACCAAGTTAGGTGTATCTTATCTAATGAGATTTCAGTCTAGAGTCATAACAGACTCAGAAGACTTAGAACGAGTACTCATGCGACTGAGGGTGTAAATGAAGCTGACTAGGGGACCAAGGGTTCCGAGCAGCTAGTAAAGAACCCGGTTGAGGAAGGAAAACTCAATCGGAAGAACACTCAAATTAGGTGGGCAGTGACGAGTTCTAAGAAAAAAATAGAGGCGGGTTAAGTGGAAACCCAATGGAGCTCTAGTAGGATCTAGGGCCAGATGAGAAAAAGAAAATTAAATGACTATAGAGACAAAGAATGAAAGGAAAGCCGAGTGGGCATGAAAAAGAGAAGAAAACTTAAGTAAAAAATAATTAACAAGAAGAGGTTAGATGTGTACCTCCGAACGGATGAGACGACGAAGAGATTGCAAACACTACTTGAGAGAATCGGACGTGAGTAGGAATGAGAACTTCAAAGGAAGAAGAACTTTGAATGTAAATAGATGGATAAAAGGCATAAAGACAACCTTTATAGGCTTCCCCATCACACCACCAATTATCGGATTGCCTAAGTTAACCCCCATCGTCAGATGGGCACGTAGTGCAAAGAGAAACAACAATGGACATGATGCGTCGTACCATCATTAACGGTGCGGGGCTTAATAAAGCTAGAACCGAAATGACGACATGCCTATCGTCTTAGGCGACGCTCAAAATTCCCAATGCCCGATCAGACAGATGAGCTAGGAAATGGGGGCTAAATGATGATGATGTATCTAGCCCGAGACGACCGGCCTAGCGAGCCACCCAAATTTAACCTATCAGCCAGGTGACCCACCTGGGCTAAATCAACTATCACGCAGGCCAAGTGCCAGACCACCAATAGGACCACATGAGCATCAAACGAACTACGATCTGACTGAGCGTCAGGGGCTGAGCACGACAAGCCGATTGATTGTGATGACCAAAGAAATTCCATGTGACAAACTGAGAGCCCGGTGGCAGACTGAGAGTCAGATGACAAACCTAGAGTCAGATGACTGACTAAGAGTTGGATGACTGGCCACTTGAAACTCTGAATGAAATGACCGTTGTTAAGGCTAGAGGTAGTTGTAGATAAGAAGCGACATAAAGATTCTATCAATACCAAGCTGCCACATGTATTCTACGCCAATTTCCTAACAGACTTAAAATATTCCTGGCAAGTAAAACAGGCACTCCTAACCGCCTAAAGCTAAGGTATAAAGGTTAAGACGTTTAACAAAAAATGAGACTAATTTTGATAAAATACTGACTTGATTGTCAAAGTGGTGGGGGCCAGTGCCACACCAGCGTCCCTCATGTATTGATTGCAGGTACCAAGCTCTCCCCAAAGCACCCCGAGGAGGACAACCAAGCAACCATCTTGATGAACCAAACCTAAGTATCATCAATTTTGATCCCAAATTCAACAACCTTGGGTGGGTGCGGTAGAGTTGCATATTGATTGCTGTCATTTTGACAAAATCTACCGAGAGGGCCGCAGTGAGGATTTTATACGCTGACCCCTAACCTATGCCGACGTCCACCGATGGTCAAGCGGCGAAAATATCAGTGTTGAAAGTGATTTTCACATTATGGGGGCATGTGTAAATCACTTCTGATGCTGATGTGGCCGCCCTTTGACCTAGGTGTTTGCCTACGCCAAGCGTAGAAAAGCCTCGCCGGTTGGGGGGGCGCTGAGACCCGCTTGGTAGGTGGCAGTTGCAAACAGTACGGCCCCCACAAGTAGTGCATTCTGCACGTCGTTTGGGGAATCTCTCCCCCCCCCCCCCTTTGAAATCGGAAGTACTTAATCCAATTAAATCGGGAAAAAATTAGGTGAAAAAGAATCTCATGAGAACTGTGCAAATGGAAACAGGGGGTGGACACATCAGCCCCGAAAAGTGATACGTGCCCCCAAAAAAGTGTAAATCACTTTTCTGTAATGATGCATCAGCCCCTCTGGTGCGGTTTGTACAGTTCTCACGAGATTCGTTTTCACATAATCCGAGTCCAATTAAATCGGATGTACTTTATCCAATCCGCAGGGTCCAGTCCGTTTAATTTCCTTGTATTTGCGCTATCCGCAGGGTCCAGTCCGTCTAATTTCTTGGTAATGGCGTTATCCGCTGGGTCCTTATCATGATCAATAGAGATTCTAACTAGAGTATTCATGCCTTCTGCACAGCGAGGGGTCTCCACGATCTCCCTATCCTTTTCTCGCTGAGTTTCCAAGGTGTCCGGGGCTGTCGATTCTGTGGTGTTGCTGGCGTTTATTTCAGTTCTGCCCCCGTTATTCTCTACTTGCCTTGAAATAAAATATAAAAATTAGTAAATCATATTTTTTTCTTAACACAGGACGCAATCGAGGGTGTTAATAGTAAATTCACAGTAAATATGTACCGGTGTTTTAATAAAAATATCCTTTGTCACGCATCTGGCATGGTATCTTTCCATACATCCATATTAAAAAAAAAAAATATATATATATATATCGACATGGTTACCAACACGCATTACTATTTGTTTTAGGAGCAAATGCTTTATGACAAATAGGTTTGATGGTTGTGTGATGTGCACCGCAGACTAACAAGTTATATGTTTCTGAATTGGACGAAAATGTTCTGTGATGAAAATGTATCTATAGTGTCAATGGTGAATTATAAGTTGAAATGTGTTGTTTTGAGGGTTAAAAACGTCCCAAAAAAAATGTTCTGTTGAGAAAGTAGGTGTTCAAAAAGAGACATCAAATTCAAAAACACAGCCTGTCAATCACTGGCATGCATACAGAGTTCTGTGTCAACACAGACATGCATTTTCCAACTGAATTTAGTGCTTCTTTTTGGATGCTTTTAACATATACAACTGTGTCAGCCTGTAGTAGTCACACACAGTAATCACACCAATTGTGATCACTCAAAATTTGCTCCTTTGTGTTTGATGGATATCATCTAGAAAGCAGTTGCAATTAGGTACAAATGAATTTCCTACAAACAGGTGCAAATGGCATCAGGAGGGTGACACATCAGCACGAAAAAGTGATTCACACCTTTTTTAAGGGGGGGGGGCGCTTATCACTTTTTGGTGCTGCAGTGTCCACACCCTGGTGCTGTTTGTACAAAATTCATTTGTACCTAATCTTCTGTGTCTAGTATTGTCATTATAGGTCCATAAGCAAATAGAGTTCCTCTACAACTGCTCTAAAATCTAGGAGGCTATGGTAGGACCACCTGAGGTCAGCCTAAGGTAGGACTTGCATCAAGGGCTGACACATCCACGCTAAAAAGTGAAAAACATCCCCCAAAAGTGTAAATCACTTTCTTCAGGGCTGATGTGTCAGCACCTATGTCAGTATTACCTTAGGCTCACTCTAGGATCATAGTATCATACCAAATCCAAGGCGCTCTAAAATACCCTTAGGGAGGCTGTATTAATCAGAATTCAGAAAGGATGTTCTGTCCATGATTTGCTGTTCTGGACATTAGGGGATGTCATATGGAATAAAATGTGTGGGTGATGCATTTTTTGAATATGGAATATGCATTTTATTCCATATGATTGGGCCTTGGTGTCCTGGACACCATCCCAGAGACACCAAATCCTGGACAGAACATCCTTTCCCTATATTAATTTCAGTGAGATCCAAAATGAATTTATAAAGATAACCCTGATATGCTTTTCAAACCCTGTATAAAGATTGACATAGATGGATGTGATAGGGAGGTAGTAATTTGGAGAATGATTGTGATAAAATTGTCTGTGAACCTATGTAAACATGCCACATATTGACACATGATGTGTTTTTAAACTTGGTGTCTGTTTTTGGACATCTACTTCAACTGAACAATTTTCTGGATGCTTTTTAGCCCAACACACCATGTGTCAATCTATATTTGCTCACAAAAACAAACTTTTTCAACACAGAACATCTGTTTGGTTGTCATAAAGGATCCTGACTCAGCATTAGGCAAACCACTCTGTTGCCTGCATGCTCAAGGCTGGGTGTGGGCCCAATCTTCAGCTCTAGTCACTCAGCTGAATTCAGCCCAGCTAAAGTTTTTGGGTTCCAGGAGAGATGGTTTTGCCATAGCTCCTCCAGAAGAGAGGTCTTTGAGTCGAATCCTCCTGGCAGTATTCTGCGAGTGACTTGCATTGATGTATGCCTCTCTCGTTACGGTATATTGTAATATAAAGGAACCAACCAGATCTGGGGGCTAGAAGACCCTAGAAAAGTCTGCGATACATTTGACTATATAACTTGCCAAATTTTCTGTACTTAAGAGTATCTAACGTATCTCATCTAATAAATTCATCATCACACAAACCAACATGATCAGATGATGTATGCATTACTTTTGGTGCTCTTGGGTGCTTCAATGGATCTTTTCCCAATATTCAATTGAATATAGGAAAGAATACATTCTTAATCATCTTTCCAAGCTGATTTTTGGCCTGGTTAATCCCTAGACGTGATCCATTCAGTCGTGGATTTCAATCCTCTGAATGTAGGGCGTATGGAAAGATATGGATGCCTAGAACATTTTACTTGTATTGTACCACCATAAGTATGATAATGACTAATTTAAATATATTTGTAACCCAACCAAAAAGATCCTATTCAAATCCATCTAAAACTGATGTTCATAGAAACTTGAGCCTGGGCTTGGCCAAGCCGACTGAGACCTTGGGTCTAGGGAGTCTTCACTTGGGTTGAGCTGATGGGCCACAGGTTCATACATAGTTGCAAACTATACTCTTCATTATTAGGTTAACCTAACTGGTTGACCGGACAAATAAGTCTATAAGCTGCCATTATATTGCATTCAGGTGAAACCTAAATAAGTATAAGGTGCACTTAGAATAAAGAAATGTACGACATAGAACATGTTTGGGGTTCTTTCGGTATGAGAACTTGCCTGTTGTTGATTTTCTGACATTTCTAAGACAGACTTTCCATCACCATCCTTCCAATTTAAGAGTTCCTTCTTATCAAGACGTTCCACCCATTTTACAGGGGGAAAGGATCGTCTGATGAATCAGTAGGAAGTTCCTACTTGTTAAAATATTATAAAATATTTTATAGGGAATAAAATCCCTTGATTTAAGGAGTGCAGCGGCCAAGTCATCTCACTTCCCTCTTTTAGAGAGACATGTGGGAGTGACTAGGGTTACCGGACTCCACTCCCCTCTTTCCCATTATTTTGTAATCGTTTGATCTCTTTTTTCTATATCTTACACTGTTAAGGGTAAAACCTTGATTAGGGTTTCCTATAACAACCTTAATCTTTCATTATAAATAGATATAAAACCAAGAAAAAATACGTTTTTGTGTGAAAAAAAGGTTTTGGAAGTCGAACGTACAACATTGGTGGTTGTCTAGGGTTCTCTCTAAAAAGAGAAAGATGAAGAAGAGAGAGACTATTGCAAAGTCAAAAAATACTCTCTAAAGAAGAAGAAAAAAGAACACGAATCTATTTACGATCTTCATATTCTTAATATTTGTCTTTCTCTCTTCTTACTATGTATACAGATCTTGATCTCAGTTGTCTTCTTTTAAGAATTAATACCTTGAGTTCTTGATTCAAGACTCTTGTTATAATCATTCTCCTCTTTGAAGGAGATTTTTTGGTTTAACAAGAGTGATAATCTCATAAGATCCAGTTTTCTCCTTGTGGGAACTCTCATTAATTTATAAGTGATTTGATTTAAGAAAACCGTTTGATAGCACCATCATGCTATCGAATTTTCTATAAAATTTAATCCCTAGACTTTTGAGCTTTAAAAACAATAGTGAGGTTTCATTTGTCTCTGCTAGAAAGTGCAAATCCGTAGAGAGACAAGGGTTCTACCCGAGCTAGATTGTATCCCGGAATTAGCTTGGTTGCAATCCCTTACACATTATTGGGAGGCCTCAACTATCTTGAAGAGACATGATAATGACACCTTCTATGCTCGGATGAATTGGTTAATATTTTAACTTTAAAAAGATCAAAAAACCCATGAATCATGAAATTTGTATTCTCTCCTACTTTAATTTCTGACCATCCAAAATATTAACAATTTGAAGATATGACTACTCCTATGGACCAACCCGGGATTTACCATTTCGAATCAACCCAATTCAATGGAGAGAATTTTGAAAAATGGGAAGAAAATATGGATTACACTTTAAAACATCACAATGTCTACTACGTGTTGATTGATGAACCACCAATTATCCCTGATAGGTATGAGGCAGCAAAATAAGAAATTGATGTAGCCCTAAAAACAAGCGTAAACTAGAAGACCGTTGATTACAAGTGTTGTCACTTCATTCTTAAGATACTTTCTGATACTCTTCAACCAATTTGCAAAGAAGACTAAAAATGCTAAGGACTTATGAGAAGTTGTAACTACTGTCTATAGAGGTGAAGCTACGAGTAGCAAGAAATTTCACGTGCAGAATTACGGAGAATTCAAGATGGTGGATAATGAATCTATCTTGGACCAACCTAAAGAGTTTCAGAAAATTGTTGATGCAATAATTATTACAAGGATGAACTTAGATCATGTTTTTGATGTCAATATGATGATTTCTAAAATAGCTCTGTCTTGGTAAGACTATAAGACCAAGTTAATACATGAAATAGATGACATAGAACTTGGCACCCTGATGTGTGATTTGTTAGTTGAAAAATTGACTAGAAATAAAGAAAGGAAGCCAGAATCAACTAAGAAAGCACATATGATGGAAGCCAAACCTAAGGGTCATTTTGTACCTTATAAAAAAGAATTCAAAAATCATATTAAAGCCAAGAAAAAACATGTTGAAAAGTTATACAACAAATTATATTGCTACAGTTGTGAAAAGTTAGGGCATGTGGCTAGAGTGTGCCACAATAAGAATAATGGTGATGATGACAATCATAATCACAAGAACAAGAAAAGGGTCCATGATGATGATATGACAACTACAATCACTGAATCCAATATAGTAGAAGAGAAAGTCGACTGGTGGCTTAATATTAGTGCCACAAGACACATTTGTGGGAACAAAGATTTGTTCGACTCTTACGAACTATTGGGGGATGGAATGAATATGTTCATGGAACACTCCTCATCCTCCAAGATGATTAGAAAAGGCACAGTGGAGCTGCAGTTTACCTTCAAGAAGACTGTTACCCTTAGAGAAGTCCTGCATGTCCTTGATATCAGGAAGAATTTGGTATCCGAATCACTTCTGAACAAGCATGGATTCAAGATAGTGTTTGAGTTTGATAGAGATGTAATCTCTAAGTATGGTGTATTTGTAGGTAAAGGATTTGTCACCTCTAGAACGTTTAAACTTAACATTATTAATTAAATGTCTTCTACTTTTGCTTATTTAATTGAGTCTTACGATCTTTGGCTTGGTAGATTAGGACATGTTCATTATAACAAAATTAAGCACATGACAAATTTGAGATTGATTACCAATCTAGATAATGTAACAAGTGACAAATGCATCCCATGCAGCAAAAGTAATGTCACACGCAGTTCATTCTCAAGTGTACAAAGATCATATAATGTGTTGGATCTTGTACACATTAACATTTGTGAAATGACAGATACACTATCCAAAGGTGGAAAGAGATATTTTATAACGTTCATTGATAATGCATCCAAATACACTGATGTGTTTTTGCTAAAGACAAAAGATGAAGTGTTTGAAAAGTTCAAGACCTACAAAGCTGTAGTTGAGAATCTTCTTGATTTGAAGATCAAGGTTTTGAGGTCAGATAGAGGAGGTGAATACATAGATTCTGAATTCATCAAGTTTTGTAAAAATTATGAAATCTATAGAGAGACCTCAGCACCATACACACCACAACAAAACAAAGTTACTGAAAGAAAGAATCGCACTTTGAAAGAAATGGTCAATGCGATGATAATAAGTTCTAGAGCATGCCCAAATCTATGGGGAGAAGCCTTAATGGCTACTAGTCATATACTAAACCGAGTTTCTCAAAAGAAACTAGACGTTACTTCATATCAAGTATGGAAAGGAAGGAAGCCTAACATAAGTTACTTTAAAACCTAGGGTTATTTAGTTCAAGTAAAATTGCCAAATGAGCACACCTCTAAGGTAGGTCTAAGAGAAACTGATTGTGCACCTCTAGAAACTTCTGCCCTGTACACCATCATAGAATCCATTAATGAAGAATTCTTCGAGGAAACATTTTCATTTAAGAAAAACATGGAAATAGTAGGGGTTAATGAACCTATCACAAGGAAGAGGGATAAACCCACTGAGTATGTACAACTCACACCTCAAAAGAGCAAGATAAAGAACAAGGACTTTGGTCATAACTTTGTAGTCTATATGACAAAAGGAGATCTATTATCCTACCAAGAATCCATGAAATCTCATGATGTGATGTTCTAGAAAGAGGCTGTAGATGATGAAATGCACTCCATAATATCCAACAACACTTAGACATTAGTGAATCTTATTCAAGGGTACAAACCCATTGGGTGCAAGTGGATATTTAAAAGAAAGATGAAACCTGACAGAACAGTTAAGAAATACAAAGCTCGACTGGTGGTTAAAGGGTTCAAAGAGAAAAAAGATTTTGATTACTTCAATACCTATGCTCCAATACTAAGGATCTCAACTATTAGGTTATTGATGGTTGTGACTGCGATTAAGAATCTTATTATACATCAGATAAATGTAAAGATAGTCTTCCTGAATGGCCAGCTAGAATAAGAGATTTATATGGATCAACTAGAAGGATATGTCATGCCAAGACAAGAAAAACAAGTTTGCAAGTTAATAAGATCTTTATATGGATTAAAACAAGCACCCAAGCAATGACATAACAAATTCCAGAAAACTCTCTTTGGCAATGGATTCAAATCCAACAACAAAAATATGTGTGTCTATTTAAAGACCAATGGAGAGTCATATGTGATAATCAGTTTACATGTTGATGATATACTCATCTTTAGAATTGATTTATTCTATATCGAGGACATAAAGAGGTTTCCCTAGTCGATATTTGACATGAAAGACCTAGGGGTTGCGGAAGTTATCCTGAGAATCAAAGATCATCTAAAATGATGATGGGATCATGATTTCATAATCCAACTATATTGAGAAGATTTTCATAAGATTCAACATGTTCGAATGTGATCTAACACCCACACCTATGAATCACAACCTAAGGTTGACAAAGAACAAAGGAGATCGTGTATCACAATACAAGTACTCACAAGTTATCAACTGCTTAATGTAAGGCATGTACTGAACAATGCTAGACATTGCCTTTATTGTAGGACTGTTGAGTAGATACACGAGTAATCCAAGTAGTATACATTAGAGTGCATTGAATTCAAATCTGAGGTATCTAAAAGGAACCATGAACTATAGCCTACATTATGGCAAGTATCATGTTGTGGTTAAGGGACACAATGATGCTACCTAGAATTCGAGTCCAAATCAATGACTATTTAGATTTATACATTGGCTAGAGGTGCTATCTCCTAGAAATCAAAAAAAAAATGTGTTTGACCCGTTCCTTAATGGAGTCAGAGTTTGTAGTCCTTTCATCGGTAGGAAAGGAAACAAAATGGTTTGTAGACATACCAATATGTAATAAGCCTGTGCCAACAAAAACCATTTACTATGATAATCAAGCTGCTCTATTTAAAGTAGAAAGTAAGAATTACAATGGAAAAGCCAGGATCGTACACCTGAAGCACAATCATGTGAGGGGTCATATAACTAACGGCATTGTGGTTGTACAGTATGTGAAGTCCAAAGAGAATTTGATAGACCCATTATCAAAAGGCCTTAATAAGGAGTTAACCTCCAGTATGTCGAGGGGAATAGGACCGATAAGCCTGTAAAAAGTGAATTTGGTAGAAACCCAACCTGACTGTCCTAGGTTCAATGGAAAACCAACCTAGTAACACTGTATATTTATCAGGTTTAATGGGATAACAAACCAAATAAACTAATTGTAAGCACAATTTTTCATTTAATGAAATTTGTCTTTTCTTATGGAAAGCCTACAAAAAGATTACTTGTAGATGATGTATAGTGTTCTTAGAGAAGGTGGTTCCTATAGAATAATGTGCTAATAGCCTACGAATATTTTCTTGCAGATGATGGAGGTTGAGAAATTGAGTTCTCTTAATGAGTTCTATATACTCATTTTGTGTTGAGGCATTTATATGCTTGTGATATAAACTCACCTATCTGAGTGTGAAAGTTGGTCACTTTCTATGAGATTCAAATCGTCTCTAGACCACTTAGTAAACTGAGATATAACAATGACCTTAAACTACTAATCTGTATAAATGAGTAAAATCTTGTTGTGAGGACCGTGTGTATGACAAATTTGTTTGTCAATAAATAATAATTCAAGGTTTTGTCCATTGGGTCTTAAAAGACAACAACCTATTGTTTACACTGTGTAAAGGTTCAAGGTTGACACCACATTTACTTATATGTAGCAATCTCTCTTAAAATTTCTTAATCCCTATTTTCAAAAATATTTTATAATAAGTGGGGGATTGTTGAAATATTATAAAATACTTCACAAGGAATAAAATCCCTTAATTTAAGGAGTGCAGTGACTAAGTCACCCCACTTCCCTCTTTTAGAGAAACGTATGGGAATGGCTAGGGTTATCACACTTCACTCTCCTCTCTCCCATTATTTTGTTACCGTAGGATCTCCTCTCTATATATCACACACGGTCAAGGGTAAATCCCTAATTAGGTTTGCCTTTAACAACCCTAATCTCTCATTATAAATAATAGATATAAAACTAAGAGAAAATAGGTTTTAGTATGAAAAAAAGATTTTGGAGGTCAAACGTGCAATAATGTAGCTGACTAGTGTTTTCTCTAAGAAGAGAAAGAGGAAGAAGAAAGAGACTATTGCAAAGTCAAGGAATACTCTCTGAAGAAGAAGAAGAAGGAACATGAATCTACTTGCGATCTTTATATTTTTAATATGTCTTTCTTTCTTTTCACTGTGCATACGAATCTTGATCTCTCATGTCTTCTTTTGAAAAGTAATACCTTGAGGTCTTGATTCAAGACTCTTATTATAATCACTATCCTATTTGAGGAAGATTATTTGGTTTAACAAGAGTGATAATCTTATAAGATCTAGTTTTCTCCTTGTGGGAACTCTCGTTGATATATGAGTGATTTGATTTGAGAAAACCGTTTGATAGATCCATCATGCTATCAGATTTTCTGTAAAATTTAATCCCTAGACTTTTAGGCTTTAAGAACAATAGCGAGGGTTTATTTGTCTCTACTGGAAAGTGCAAATCCGAAAGAGACAAGGGTTCTACCTGAGCTAGACTGTATCCTAGAGTTAGATTGGTTGCGATCCCTTGCACATTATTAGGAGACCTCGACTATCTTCAAAAAACATGATAATGACACCTTCTATCCTCGGATGAACTGATTAATATTGTAACTTTAAGAATACCAAAAAGCCTGTAAATTGCGAAATTTGTGTTTTCTCATTTAATTCTTGACCATCTAAAAAATCAACACTACTTATTTTAACCACACCATGACAAGTATTTGTAAAGAAAATGATGAAAAAAAAATCAGGAGCAATTTACCGAAAACAAATCGGATAGTTGTCGCTAGGTGGTTAAATCAGTAGGAACTTCCTGCTGATTCACCAGTTGACGATTCACTCCCTTTTACAAGCTCTTTGTAGGCTTCCAATTGTTTGTTTTTTAGAGCAAGGTGAAGAGTAGTCTCACTTCGAATCATCAATCCTTCAATAGACTCTAGACAAGTAGATAGAAACCTGATCAATAGATCCATGTAACCCACGACTACCACAAAATGCAAAGGAGTTCTCCCCTCCCTTCCCTTCACATGAACAAGGGTATTGTCAATTGCAAGGAGCCCTCTCACTATCTCTTCATTCATTTTTTTCAAAACAAGGTGCATGGGGTTCAGACCATCTTTGTTTAGTTTTCTTGTAAATGAAGGTTTGGGAATTGCAATCTCCAGGGAAAAATGGCTTTCACCAGCCAAGACAGCTGTGTGTAAAGGAGTATCAATGAATGGAATCTTATCAACATCCTCAAGAACACATTGATTTCATTCTATTAATTTGTACACAAGCCATCCATATATATCTCCTATTTGAGCTGCATTGATCAACTTTTGATCCATTCGGTGACTGGTAATCAAGGGCTAGCTCATCCTATACTCTCAAATCATACAATAGAAATTCTTTAGTTTTTAACAAGTGATTATAAATTGCCTCATTCATATTAATTCAGTAGTGTTGACATTAGTGTTAGTGTTAAACGCATGATTCTCAATAATAATCAATTAAATTAGCTTTTGTACAATGTTTCGTATAGATTAAGAAAAGTATGTAGTTTCAATGCAAGTTCTTTGATCAAAACAACCAGAAATCTATAACAGTTTATTTATCTCGTAAGTGCAATAATCTATTTTAGAAAAGTGCTACCCATAAATATGCAGGTAAAAGTCTACATAGAATTGATGTTACAAGTAGTAGAATAAGGTACTACAAAGGACAGTGTAACGTAAAATGAACAAGTAATACCATAATTTTGCAAATTTAGCATTAATCACCACTTGCCAAACCAGAATCAATAGCATATGATACCAGTAGTAACAAAATATTTTATCAGTAAAACAATAGCAATTAGAGAAATAAACAAGGAATAGAATTTCAATTTCAATTAATATATTTTTTTTTTCAGGAGAGTTACAAAAGTGCTTGGAAAATTTTGTTGAACTGTTTCAAACTAATTAAAACATTATGAAAATTGTATTTTAAATCACAACGAAATTTTCTAACGAAACTTCAAGATGTGTGTAAAAAACCATGATTAAGCACTTATGTTCAATCATAGTGAAAAATCAATAGCTACAAATAAATGGCTATCAAACATGTCATATTGCATGACTAATTTTACCTTTAATTTCATTGAATTATTACCTTTTAACAATTTTATACAAATAAGATATGTGAAGGGTAAGAAAACTACCAAAGGGAAAGAAATAACTCAAGAACAAGTGGGTTTTAAGGTTGAATTTTGAATATAAAAGCTCATAGCCAAAATACAAGGATAAGTTGGTTGTAAAGAGTTTAAAAAAAAGAGAGGGTGTTAATTTTGATGGGATTTTATCTCTTATGGTGGAGATGTCATCAATTTAGATATTATCAGTTTAGCTAAAGTATTGATCTAGAAGTTGAGCAATTAGATGTCAAAGCAACCTTTGTTTAGAGTGATTTGATGAATGAGATTTACATAGAACATCTAGAAGGTTTCAAAGTCATAGGAAATATTACATAGTTTCTAATCTATGAGAAAGCCTATACAGATTAAAATAAGTACCGAGGCAATGGATTAAAAGGTTCAATGCCTTTATGTCTAATTAATCATGGAAAAAAAGAATAGCACCACCATTTCTGTTTTAAGAAATTTTGAAAATTTGTAATTTTACCTTTGTAATTTGACCCATTTTGGGTCAAATTATGTTGTTCACCTTTTGCCTATTTTTTGGTTCTTCGAGTCAGTCTCCGGATCACACAAACCGGTCACTTAGCTAGGGTTGCTTTGGGGTTGAATTCGAAACAAGTGCACCCAACCCTGTCCTTGAATTGATTAGATCTCAGGTCTGAATTTGATTACTAAACTTTTATTTTCCTTTTTCCAAACCTCATATTGTGGCTATCGTAAAAGCAATCAACCGTTTCTTACAAAATAGAGAAGCAAAGTGTGGTGCCTTGTGTTCATGGGCCCTTTGCTATTGACAATTCTTTCATAGCTTGTTTGACAGCCACCTGTAATGTAATCATTTCATTTGAGTTTCTCAAGGCATTTTTCACCATGAATGATGCTTCCTAATGAACTAATTCAAATTTATACTGATTTGTTAATTACAACTATAAATGAGGTCATCTTAGGTTTTTCCATAAAATGAAATGACTTAGGTTCTGAAGCACAAATCATTGCAAATCTGAATGAAATCATTTCAAGCCATTCTATTGTGCACCAAAAAGCCTTGGGAAACTCAAATGAAATGATTTCATTTTAGGTGGCTGCCAAACGCAGCTTAAAAAAACAAAAGTTCCTTTAAGAAGCGATTGCTTTGACCTGGTTATATAAAATTTTTACAAAAAGCAAGAAAAGCAGCATGAGGGCCGGCTAAAATAACCATATTAACTTTTAAGCCAGACAACATTTATATCCTTTACAAAATTTAAAAGCAGAGTAAAATCTAACACAGACGAATCAATAGCAGAACAATTAAAAGGGTCGAAAAGAGTTAGAAAAAAATCTAATGCAATCGAACGACAAGGCAGAACTTTTTTGGAATAGAGCCATTAGCTGGAGTAGCAAAGGGGGACAATAAGGATTAATGAGCTTGCCTGGTACTGCTTTATGAAAATCGCAAGGTGCAAGAAAATGTTGCCTATGCCGTCCTTCCTATTAACAAGCCCCTTAAGATTTTGTCACTCGAGCCAATCTAAGAAGATTCTGAAGGTTTCACACTGGTTATTCGGGCCGGCGAGGTGAAGAGAAATCTCTTATCAAACTGTCTACTCCCGGGTGATCTAGCAGGGAGAGAGCAGTCTACTTATAACATGGAGCCACCCTTTCTGTCCCCGCACTCACTCACGCCTTGGGAATATGGTATCATCAGTATCTTTAATTTCTCACGTTTTTTAACCCTACAGCCCGACGGAAAAGATTATCTGTTTTTCCTGATGTATTAGGATGGCCTTAGGGGGTGGACACATCAGTGCTGAAAAGTGATAAGCACCCCCCCCCCCAAATGTGAAAGTCACTTTTAGGTGATACTCAGCCCCCTGATGTCATCCTAATACATCAGGAAAAGCAAATTTTCGCACCTCGATTATTTATATATGTGGGATGCCCTACTAGCGTTGCTGGTTTCCACTGAGCCATAGGCACATTATTAAGCTGACGTAAAGAAGTGACCATGCACATGTGACGAATGACTTGTGTGTGTTTTTTTTTTTTTTTTCTTTTCTAACGAAAATGGCTTGCGTTTGGTTTTGCCTTTGTGCCGTTCGAGTCAATTTACCGAGATTCTAACACTGAAGAGTATTCACATCGGGTTAATCGTTTTTTTTCTTCTCTATTTCGCCTCTTGAAAATGGTATTTTTTTTATTTTAGATAACTTTTTATATATAAGATTGTATATCTCGTTTTCTATTTTAGATAATTTTTAAAAATAATCTGTTTAAATATTATTTATTCACTGAAAAAACTTTTAAAGATATTAACAATTTTTGACACAAGATGTGTTTTTGAATTTGGAGCCCTATACGTTTGGACACCTACTTTTTTAACTTAACACTTTTTTAAAACTTTTTAACCAACAAACCACGTGCTAACTTGTATTTATTCGTCCCAGAACATTCGTCTAGCTATCCTTAGTCTCATAGAGACGCTTTTAACCTTACAGCCCAATTATTTGGATATTTAACAGATGAGTGAACAGCCTAGTTACTGCTGGTTTCCAATGAGGCATGGCCACTTTATTAAGCTGGCATGAATGTGACGAGACACAGGTGATGATAGACTTGTTTGTCATTTTGCTTTTGCCATTCCTTTCTACTATCTCTCTCGTGTAAAAATCCTCCCCGGCCCATAAATTAACCTGTTGGGGCAGGAGATGGACACTTAAAACCAAATTCACGTTTTTTAAGATGTCTCTATGTCTCCTGTCGTGATGGATTATTTTATGGACGGGAGAGGATTGCTCCAGGCTTTCTAGGTAAGTCTGTGGTCATATGTGCTGGCCACATTCATGTCTGTTATGATAACGTGGCCATGACTCATTGGAAACCGGCAAGACTAAGTAGACCCATCGTCCACCTGTCACATATCAAAATAATTGGGCAGATGAAATCATCTACTACGACCCAAAGTCTCGTAAAGTGTGGCATCGTCTTCAGTGCGGCATGTATATCAAAAAGAAACGGATTTTACAGTTGTTTTCATTTTTGGTGGGTGATTGACTGATTTCTACCTTTTTAGGATACGATGCAACACCACAGTTTAGACTGAAGTAGACAATTTCACAACTAGTAAGGGCCCCAAGAATAGCATCTTCCAAACGCGTGAATGAGCGTGGGACAGAAATGACGTGTCTCAGAGTGCAATCATAGAAGGTGGCTCCAAATTATAACGACATTACTGTTGACTGTTTGACGAGAGATTTGGTCTTCACCTCAACGTCCCGAATAGCCAGAGTGAAATCTTTTAATCATTCGAGCGGCCCAAACAGAAGGGGGCTCCTTAATAAGAGAAACTATAGAAGCAACACTGTCTTGCACCTTGCGAAATAAATGGCTCTATGCAAGCCCTCATATTGGTGCACTATTAATTTTCTATCGGTGGTAGGTTTAACATCGTGATTTCATTATTTTTTAAGTATATAAATGTTATCTAATTAAGGGTTAATATGGCTATTTTGGTATCCATGCTGTTTTCTTATTCCTAGTAAAAACTTTATATAATTAAATCAAAATATTGACCAAAAAATTTCCATGGGTTCTTTTTTTTTTTTTTTTTTTTTTTTTTGTCTCAAAGAGTTATCACTTGCAAAGAATCCATGTACATGAGACACCATACCTATCTTCTATATTTTGTAATAGACTTTTTTTTTTTTGTTTAATGGCTAAAAAATGAGGTTTGGATGAAGGATAAACTAATGTTTTCATTAATTCAGAACCAAGATCTAATCAATTATGTTGGGACGTGTGTTTAACTGTGCAATGTCTCATGATTCTCCTATTCTTGCAAAATTCACTTGAACAAAACTCCAAATCATTGTTAGGTATTAGTCTTTTGATATTTTTTGTTTTTTATTTTTTTTCAATCATTACTTTCTATTGCTTAAAGTTGAAAAAGACTTCATCATTATACTTTAAAATAAATACCTAAATTTTTCTTGAGTAATCATCAATGAAAATAAAAAAATAATGAGAATTACCCTTAAAAGCAACATAAGATAGGCCTCAAAGATTTAGGTGGATGTAATTCATCACCCTCGCAATATTTTCCAAAGTCAAAATATTCACAGAAATCTAACTTTCATATTCTCTAATCACACAACAAACCTTTATTTCTCAACTTTGTCATACCACTCTCACTCATATGGTCTAACCTCATATTCCACAAATAGATAATATCTGTCAGCACCCAAATTTTGACTCAAGGCTCAGATAGTTTCATTACAACATGGGATAGAATCGAGGTCTAAACACCCCTAAACTTTGAATAGGTCAAGCATTCTCAAAGGACATTCTAGTTGCAAAATACAATGAAAGTACTCCAAATCATCATCATCTTAAATTTGCCAACTTCACAAGCCTTCCCATATCAAAGCATCAAAAGGCTGGCAAATTATCATTTTACCCTACATCCTCAGGAGTTTAAATCAGATCCAATCAAACTCCAATTCTCAACTTCTTTACATCCACAAAAACACCCTGACCTCCATTTGTCAACCTTCATAAGCCTTCCTGTGTTGAAGCATCAAAAGGCTGGCAAATTACCATTCTGCCCCTACACCTTCAGAAGCCCAAATCAGGCTCGGTTAAATCCCACTTTCCGACTTCTTCTCACCAACAAAGACACATTGAATTTGCCAACCTTCACAAGCCTTCCCACATTGAAGCATAAAAAAGGCTGGCAAATTACCATTCTACCCCTACATCCTCAAGAGTTCAAGTTATACCCAATCGAACTCCAATTCTCAACTTCTTTACATTCACAAGAACACCCTGACTTCAATTTTCCAACCTTCATAAGCCTTCCCGTGTTGAAGCCACAAAAGGCTAGCAAATTACCATTCTACCCCTACATCCTCAGAAGTTTAAATAAAATCCAATCAAACTCCAATCCTCAACTTCTTTACATCCACAAGAACACCTTAAATTCAATTTGCCAACCTTCATAAGCCTTCCCACATTGAAGCATCGAAAGGTTGGCAAATTACCCTTCTACCCCTATACCTTCTAAAGTCGAATCAACCCTATTTTGAACCCATTCTCTCTATAATTTCTCAAATGTTTTCTACAAAGAAGGTACCTAGGTCTCAACCGCTTTTCACAAGACCTCTAGTGTAAAACCCCAAAGGACTGACAAATGACCATTTTACCCCTACACTTCTAAAAACTCAAACCACATGCTATGGAGCTCATTTTTTTCAGGATTCTCTGACCCTCATCAGCATTCCCATATTGGGGCACAAAAGGGTAAGAAAATTACCATTTTACCCCCACATCCTCAAAACACATTATTTCCCCCAAAATCGGACCTCTGGAAAAACCCTAAAGGCTCAAAACAAATCAAAAACTCACCCAGTCAGTGGCCATACTCTCAGAAGCCCTAAATCTTTCCAAGGAAAATTCCAGAGGGTGCAATGGCCCCCCAATTGCTGTAATCTGGCTCCAGAATACATCAAACACCCCTATATCAACTATGGCCACTCAAAGAGCTCCCAAAAAACTATTCGAAGAGCCAAATTCGACAAGGTCAAGGCTCATTCTCTTTGATTTTTTGAGGTCTTCGATAAAGCCCTAATAGAGGAACCCTTCCTCAAACCCCGCACCACTTAATAACTCAATTCTTCAACAACCCAGGCCATGCTTCTCAATCAGATAACTCCAGTTCGGAAATCCCCTAAAAATCCACCAAGGACCAGATCCTTGGCCTATTCGGTCCTAGGGCATTGTTAGTCCAGAGCCTAAGCAACCATAATCACAAACACTCTCTATCCAAACTTAGAAAAATCCAGTCATAGGTCTAAGTAGCATTCGTTTCAAGATAATTCAGGGCTCAGAGTGTAACTTTCAGCTCGGGTATTGAACTCATGCACAATTAGAACCTGTGGCTCACTAACCTCAAGGGCTATCTTTCATATGAGGACTTCAAAGATCAATTTTTTCTTCTTACATTTCTTCCAGTGATCTAGACTAACACAAAAATGTTCTGGGTTTATTTTAACCCACTTACCCAAACCTGATTTTGATTCTGTCAGTTCTGTTGTGACCAGAATGTTCGGGAGTTGCAAAAAAATCATAAACCTTGAAAACACAAGAGCCTTAGGACTCAAAAGCAAGCTTAGATAGTAAAGGGGTAAAATCCAAAACCAAAATATCCTCATTTTCCAAAAATACCTATAATCTTTTCCCTAAACCCTATACCCCCCATTTGAAATATTTCAAATGAGGGGTAGACACTTAAGGACTACCACTCCTAGTCTTGTACCCCCCCATGGGCCCATATGCTCCCCCCATAAACCTAACACTACATGACATGTGGCATGAGGGCCCACCACCTTCACCCTCATCCACACACCCCTCTCCACCTCCATGAAACCTT
>JAOXJP010228842.1:0-11052 GCA_025762735.1 Platanus orientalis | reverse complement strand
CCCAAGGAATCCTTATCATTAACCCCCTCCACTCGCTACTCGGGGTATAGTCAGCCGACCGTCAAAATGTTAACACTTGAGTTCCTTTTACACGCAAGGAACACGAAAAATAGAGATGACACAGAATGTAGCATAAAAGACTTTCATTCATTATATAAAAAAACTATACAAAATAGATTACAAAAAAAAAACTATTCCTTTTAGTTAACATCCCTAGTCACATCTCCTGGGATAGCTTCCCCAGGTGTAATTATTGGAACTCCAACCACCTCCCCAGTCATTAACTGTTGATCTCCCCCGGTAGCCCCCTCGTCCACCATGACGGCACCCTGACCCTCCGCTTCCTCTTCTTTGTCCTCAGCCTCGGTTCTTTTGGGCCAGATAATTGAGAAATCGATATTGAGTAATCGCTTTGCCGCGACATCCCAAAATTCTTCGAAACCCTCCTAGAAGTAATCGGCCTTGACGAGGCCGAAAGAACCCAAGGCCAAATACCTGGCCTTCACCTCCCAGGAGGCTTCCTCCCACATTTGTTGTCTCTTATTCTCCTTCTCCGCCTTAGCCTCGAGGCACACCCGCTCCAAAATATCCTCTGTGGTCCTTTTCCTCATATCCTTGATGGTCGTTTTGAGGTCATTCTCAGCTTGGATGCGCTGATTCCTCTCAGTCCCGAGCTCATTTCTGGCCTGACTAATCTTCGCCTCAACATCATGCAAGCGGAGACTCAGATTCTTCATAGAAGCCGCCTGCTTGGTAGTCTTCTTAGTTAGGCTGGAGCGAGAATCCTCTGACCACTTCAACTTATTCTCGAGGCCAATGACAATAGACTTGGCCTCCCCCTTTAGGGCCAGATACTCATTCCTAGTCTTGGCAAGGCAGTCGAGGTTATTATCCTTGACCTACTCATAGTACTTATACCTCTCGATGGAGGTAGCCATTAAAGCCACGGTCTACGACAAACAAAATTAAGTTAGGGTTAGATAAAACAACAAACAAATTGTATAAAATACAAGAACACAGACGATAGATCTTTTTACCTTGGCCATGTAGTGCATCATGTCTCTATGCATGTCGACCGGGGAGAGATGCTTTGTCAAGTACTTGATATTAGAGGGAGGAACATCCTCTAAGAGACTTGCAGCCCCGGGGCCGGTCCTCAATAGCCAGGAGTCTGACCTGAGGAGCGAGTCGTCTGCCTCTTGAGTTAGAGTAGATGAAGAGTCGGGTGGAGCCGAGTCGATGCCACAATGACAGAAGCAGGAACCCGAGGGACAGTGGAAGGAGCCACCAGAGCTGCAGGAACCTCCATGGTGGGGGCGTTGAAGGTGGCCGAAGGAGTAGTCGATTGGGAGGTCGTAGTCTGGACCCCTGCTATGGGGGAAGAGTGACCTTCAGCGTCATCCAGGTCGAAGACCAAGATGGTGATAGGAGCGACGACAAAAGTTGAGGGAACCAGGGTCACCTCGAGAATGCGGGGCTCAGAAGGACCCCTAGGGCGACGGGGCATTTCCTCTTATTTGAGGTCGTGGATGCCCCCACTCGGGTGGTTATTGGTTGGATAGCCTTCTTTGCCCCTGGGCTGCGTCTCTAATTTCCTTGGCTTTGGCGAGGTAACTCTTATCAATCTTCATCGCTACACGAAAACAAACCTGAGATCAGAGATTATATATATAAGAAAAAAAATGAGAGAGGGAAAGAAACAGCAAAGTGTAGTAAAGAGGTCTATCTAGCCGAGTTAGGACTAAATCTGCATTGAAAAAGCCGGTTGGGAGTGGCAAGGTCCAGGAAGGTGTGAATAGGGTAATTCACCACCCTCTTTATGTGATCTTCCTCCTCGTAAGATACCTCACATGCTTCGATAGCTACAAAAAAAGAGGCAAGTCAATGATTGGACAAGAGAATGAAAATACACGACATACTACAATAGAATAGAAACTTACCTATCGGGTTGATGACCGACACTCAACATCGATTGAACTTCACTTCAGGTACCTCTCCCGGGAGGCATTCCCAATCCTTACCCGAAATAAAAAAGTATCGGGTCTTCCACCTGTTATTTGAGCTCGGGAGCCCCATTACCAAAGTTAGTGGCTGGTCCCTGCTAGCAAAGAAGAACTACCCTGATTCTTACTCTTTAACGGTATAACAGCAAAAAAAACTCGCTAAGAGTGAGGTGGTGTTGCCCTTGGAAGGTCAGTTCCCACAGAACCATGCACCCGATGGCTATTCGCCAAGCGTTAGGCATTAACTGCTCGGGAGTCAGCCCAAGACAAAGCAACAGTTCCTTGAGGAATCAGGGAACTAGAAACCTAAGGCCTGCCATGAGGGCCTGCTCATACAATGCTACACTATTGCCGAGGGCTTTAAAAGCCCGAGCCTCATGAGGGGCGGTAAGTATTACCCCCTCAAGGATTTGGTAAGTCATGTAATACCTAGCAAGGGTTTTGGCCCCCAACTCAGAGCCATGTTGAGCGGCCTTAAAATCCTCTTCGGGGGAAATCTCCCCGGCCACCCCTCAAGCACTAGTTAAAGCAGACTCGACAGCTTGCCTTGAGGGAACTTGTCAGACTTCTGATCAGTCTTCGGCTCCATCAACCATCTGGTCAACGGTATCCCTAGACACCATCTATACGAAGGATGGACACAGGAAAGGGCACAGAACTAATAAAAAAACCAAAAAATGGCTAAAAAAGAAGGAACGACAACACTGACGAACGCAAAAGATAAATAACAAACTGAACGCTACTAAAGGAAAAGGAAAAACATCGACAAAAAGAAAACAAGCGTACAAAGGAAACGAATAAGACAAGAGACTCAAGAAAAGACAATACCTGGGAAATTGTTGGGGTTTGGCGAATATACTTTGCTCGGACAAGAAGCAGTTGCCAGAATAGCGAAAACGGGGAAGTAGGTAGACGCATAAGCGGTGGGTTACGATAGCACAGAGGGTCACCGAAAGTCACCTCAGAAATGGGAAACATGAAACAGTGGTGGAAAGAAAATGAAAATGGGGATGAAGGACGTCTTTATAGGAAATCCCGACTGTCCCTGACCCTACATGTGTCGCCCATCCAAGGGCTAGAGAAATAAAATCGGGAAATAAGGCGACACATAAATCTTTAAAAAATTGAAAAGGTTAAACGATAGCCGTTAGATAACTTAGGAATCCAAAATGACACAACGTTTGATCTACCCCCAACCGGTGCAAACACACCCCCTCGATTATTGAGATGCAATAAATGCGAGGCCATCATTAGCGCCCGCCCTAACCGACGTCGCCTCAATAGTCAGAACAACACCACTAGCACCCAAAATGATTGTTAAGGGGCACCGACGATCCTCATTCTCGGGCCATGTAACCCTGAACCCGGGAATGGGGGGCAACTGATGGGGAAAACAACGACCCCAGAAAGACAAGGCCCAAGAGAGCGACCCTAGAGAGACTAGGCCTAGGAGGTTCTGAGGATCCTAGCCCATGACCCCCCGACTACTCAAAACCAAAAGCCTCCAACCTTGATCCAGAACCGTCCCATGGCTGCTTGGCCCCAAGTAATCATGCTAAATAATCCCGACCATCATCTAAGACACTCGACTCCTCAGGACCATGTAAGGACCCCGGGGCCCTTAATCCCTGGCAAGGCCCCGACTTGAGGAGGCGACGACCCCGACTAAGTCAACCGAAGGATAAGCATGATCCAAAAAACCGTTACCTAAACGTCTTCTGCCAAAATCCTGCCAAATCTGAGAGAGACAGAGAAAGCAGGCGAGATATGGCCAAAGACATGAGCGACACACCCATGCGAGAACGTGGGTTACAGTGCCATGCGAGAACAATGGAGAAAGCGACAGGCAAGGACATGAGGGAAAGTGACACGTGTGATCCGCCTCAACATACTACTACTTGAGCTTATAAATACTGACAATAGTTCATCTTTGAGGTAAGGAGGATAAAAAAAACCTAACAAGAAAGTTTCACCTACAGCTCCCCTGATCTTTCTGACTTGATCGTTGGAGAGCTAGAGACCGGCACAGCGCCAGGCACTAGCTCCCTGACCCTCTACTATCTCGTGTGTGCAGGAGGCGCTCTTCTGAGGACCTGGATTGATCATGGACCGTTTGGTTGGCGATAAGAGAGCCCCACTCCTCTGATACGCCAGCAATATTTATTATTTGTGTTAAAGTGAGTTGACCCATTTTGACCCGCAACATGTTTACAATTAACCCAAACACGCTTATTTCGTGTTGGGTTCATGTCAAACATTGCCACCCCTAATCCTAACAGGTCAAGAAAAATCATGATAGGTCAAGATGAAACCTAACCGATTAAGATGGATCCTGACCGATCAAGAAAAATCCTAATAGGTCAAGATGAATCCTGACCGGTCAAGATTGCTAGAATTGAAAATTTTGGATTCATGAATTTTCCAAATGGCTTTATTTTGACCATTGGAAAAAGACACATTGGAGGTTTAAAGAGCATGGTTTTGCTCCTTTATAAATAGAGAACAAACTTCAATGGTTCTTAACGAGAATCCAAGAAAACTCTCTATGGTTTCTACATGAAAATCCATTATTCTTGAGCCAATTTATTAGTAAATCCTTAAAGAGAGTGTGAACAACCTTGAGTCTTTACCAACAATAAAACCCTTACTAAAGGTCATGAGAGAAGCTTTTCAACCTTATAGTTATACATTTTGGAAGCTTTGAGAGTTGAATCCATAGTTAAACATTTGTCTCTCCAATGAAGGGTGGGTTATACAGTCAAATTTTCCTACAAAGAGGTAGTCCAACTCAGAAGAATTTTCACAATTCAAGTTGACCGAGAAGCCTTCATCGAAAACACTAAAGGCAAATTCTCACAACACTTGCTGGAGCCAAGTATGGATTCTCAAGCATCCATCAGAATAACTAGACTAAGCATGTTCACCGGAGTCATTGAATGCATACTTACAAAGTGAGTAGATTCTCATAGAACTTGTAAGTCTAGATTTATTAATTTCCCTATAATAGTTTAGGATAACTATTAGTAAAAATTAAATTGACTCAAGGGTATGCCTGTAAGAGTGGATGTAGGCCTGGAGTGCCGAACTACTAAAATATTGGTGTTGTGGTTGTGACTTTTTTGCATTGTTTTCTTGCTTACTTTCTTTTATGCAATTTTCCTTGCAATACATTAAGTTAAAAAGATAATAAAAAGGTGAAACTATTTGCCATGATCTCGCTCTGCTATAGTTTGCTATAGTGCATGACGGAGCCCGTGGTATAATAAAGTCCTTTAATTAATTTATTTAAGTCTATATTCAGTTGTTTGATTGTGTTAAATCTTAAGTTAATTAAAGTGAATTAAATTTTGGACTAAATAGTTAAATAAATTTAAAAGTAAGGAGGGATCCTATTCACCCCTTTTAGGATCATTAGAAATCATAATCTTGTGATTTTAAAATGTTGGGTTCCTGTCTCCTTAAGACTTTAGACCTTGAGGATTTCTTTTCATTATCGCCTATTGTTCACTATTGAGAGGTTAATGAGATGATTGAGGGGTACCTTTATTATTCATATTTTCAAATGCAAGCATAGTTAGGAGTTTGGTATTTCCACTTTTCAATATTGTTTCTACACCTTCAAACAACTTAAGCAAACCATAAATAACATATTCATAACTCTAGGATGTTTCAACAACCCTTGTCCCCATCTTAACTACCAAAAAACATATATCTCTATACTTCCTTGCTAGTTCTTCCTTTGGGTCCATCCTTGTTTTTTTTCCTTGGTGCATCTCTTATGCATCCAACCTTTATATATCTAGTTTACCTTTTGAGTATGTACTGCATTAGGATCCATTGTACATTGTTAAATTCAAGCACCCTTGAGGCATGACAACAAAGGATACTCATAAAGTCAAACTTCCTGCAACTACATTCAATGGTATAGCTCACAGAGTCAAAGTGAATAATATAGTTGTGATTCTTGGTTGACGAAGTGACTATATTTTATCTTGTTACCTTCTTCACCATGATTATACATAACACACTTCTATGTCTTTAGTATTTTAACTTGAAAAATCTTAAAATTTTCTAGTGTGTACATGCTCGAAGCGTGATATTTTAGCCTCAAAAGCCAGAATTGGAGTTGTCTAACTTTAATGAAAATCAACTTTCAACTCTTTTGAATGACAAGCTTCTAGCATCCTTTGAAAGTGTTCAAAAAATAGAAGGATATTGAACTTTTAATTGACATAAAACTTTAGTTGATTGTTCATGCTCTCATTCCATTGTGTCATAGTTATGCCTGCATAGAACATCTGTTGACCGTACACTATGGCCCATTTTTCTTTTCAAGATCTTACTAAAAAAAAAACAAAATTTTGTGCATGGTATTGGTGGAGAAAGATGAAAAAAATAGGGTTTTGTGTAATAGGCCATGGGGACATTTTGGTCAAAACCACCTAAAAGGGGGAAGAAGTTCAAGTTCAAAATATCTAATCTTCTTATCATTCTAGCCTTCATTCTTCTAAGTTTTTTATTCTTTCTTTAGTCTAGGGTTTTGAATATCCTTGAGAGCTCATTTTTTAGAGACTTGTAGAAAAAAAACATCAAGTCCCCAAAAATTGGAGTTTCTTATTGTGTTCCAACTTGACTTTGGGTTATTTTAAGGTTTCCAAGACTTGTTGAGTAACATGAACCAACCCAAGTCAAATGAGTATCCTGGTTAGCAACTTGACTCAGTGAGTCATATATAATTTGAAATCAACATCATGACTCAACTCATGAGGCTTAGGAGTAGAGTAAACTTGGGGGAGTCAAACTCATGAGGCTTAGGAGTGGAGTCAACTTGGGGGGGTCAAGGAGTTAACTCAGGGAATCAGCAAACTATTCAATGCAAACCCCTTTGCTTTAGTTCACATGGTTTCTACCACAATACATGTGTGAAACTCCTAGCTCTTTCTCCCCTGACTTCTTACCTAAAATCTCTTTGCTATTTGTTTCTATAATAAATAAATAAAAACTCCTAACACTCAACATCTCTCTCATTCTCTATTTGTATAAAAATGCCATGCATACACTTTGCTATTTTTTTCACATTCTCTCCAATCACTATTTTTTCTCACTCATATCTTCTCAATCCCTATTTTTTCTCATCCACACTTCTTTCCTAAACTGAATAAAACACTTAGCTTGTCTCCATCTCATAACTCCATTTAGTATTTTAAAATCCTATTTTTTTCTCTCACTAACCTCCTTTTCTCTTTATATTTTTTATGTGTTATTTTAATTTATATTTATTTATAAAACTCATTTGTGTTTACACGGGTCATTCACTAGTACTTCAATTAATGTAACTATTAATCTCAAATGCCATATGATATGCCCTACAAAGAAATTTTAAATTGTTGCCCCCCCACTCTCTCTGCAAGCTGATGATGTGCTCCATAAAATCTACGCTAAATTTAGGTTATAAATGTCTAATTAAACTTTCTTTCTAAATTAACCTTCAAATCTTCTCTTTTGCCCTTTCATTTTGTTTTAGGAACCCAAATACATTCACTCTTCACAAGCAAAGTCTCTTTAACTTTTTTAACCATCTCAAAGTGAAGGGATTTGACAAGTGAATATAGGTTTATCTTGTGGATCACCATGGTTTAGGAGACCAAAATCACACCCAAATTAAGGGGAAAAAAAGGAGAACCATCATGTTTTGACATGCAAAAGTGACATTGGTGCCCAATTATAGTTATAATTTAGTCAGTCATGGATAGATTGACCAGATAAAAAAATCAATGAGTCATAAACCAATGGAATGAAATGTAAACATCCATATATCAAGCTCTAAATTGGGTATGCCGGTTCTAAGAATTATGGACATAGATACTAACCTAAGATTGAGTAGTTATAAAAATGATGCTTCACGGAAACAATGGAATCAACTAGTTACATACAAACTATTAATGAACATATTAAAAACGTTGAAACCATAATACATAGAAGCCCATAAACCATGTTATAGGTAGATGTTTATCAATAATTCATATTCAAATCATAATCTTTGATGGGTCAACTACCTTGGTTTGATTTGAGATTGCAACATTGATGATTATAAATCTTGCGGATTTATGGCACAAGTTGTACAACAATAAATTCCCACATGTTTATATAATTCAATCAAATCAATTAGAAATGCTGAACATAAATTTGTAGTCCCAAAAATACATCGAAAATGTACAACATAACTCAGATGGGCGAAGGCAAATTCAACTGGCTAAGACTTGGAAAACATGGTTCAATAGCCCCATCAACCCATATTGAAGACCCATAAATTGTACTCCATTTCTATCATATGTTGTAAAATTACCATTGGAATCATCAGCGAAATAGATATGGTCCCCTTGGCAATGGGGTGTAGGAAGAGATAAGGAACTACTACTAGACAAAAAGAACACATTGTTTCCCAAGGTTTTCACTTCAATCCACCTTTGTAACTTGAAATCAAGTTTGTAAACTTGGAATTTATACTTGAACTGTTGGATTTTGCCAAAGACCACCCCTCCAACAAGAGAACAACTTTTATTGGAATCATTAGCATCAGAAAGCCATTTCACATGCTTTTAGACCTTGACCAGCTCTCTAGTCAAGTACACCAAATATTTCTGCTCAACATTAGTTCTGTCCATCTATAGTCTCCGAGCCTGTAGAACGCGAATCTTCCTTTTGCTCCATCTCTATAACCATAAGTGACCAAGACTATACAGTCTTTAGAAGTAGGACTCAAGGACAAGGTAAATTTACCTTTGTATCAATACTACATCTCACTCGAATGAATTCTAAACCTGTAGCCCTTGGTAGAGAGCAAATCATAGATGAGGCCTCCTTCAAATTTTGAGTAGGAAGCGCCTAGAATGTGTGGAAACGTGCTTAATCTTTGAAGATCTATTTGTACCCTAGTAAAGAAATGTAATAGATGTATCCTAGAGTCATAATTGTGTAACCTTCCATAGATTCGCATTCCAAAGTTGTTCTTATATTTTTAATTGTTGTAGGGAAGCATTAGCCATGGAAGCTTTCCATAGCGGGCTGAAATGGATCTCCTAGATGCATAGTCACAGCTGAACCAAACCGAATTGTCAATTTTTGGTAAATCAAAACTAAGAGTTCCTTTGAAATTTGGTCCCACACACATGTGGCTCCTTCTTTTGGTGAGACCGTTTCATCTCTCTTTCTTTTTTACTAAAGCTCTCTATTTTCTTCTTAGGCGTACCTATAGGTTATGGCTGGACTTGAAACTTTGATGAATTGCTAGGTTGGTTTATGGTATATATATGAATGGCATATAGATTTCACTACTTTCTTCATGCCAATTAGATGGTCCCACAGTTGACCCAGGTCCTCGGTTGGGTGGGCTTTGCACACAAGAAACAAAACAAGGTCAAGGAGTTAACGCTGGTGGGGGGCCGACTTCTAGCTCTCTGGTGATCAAGTCAGAAAAATGGGGGAACTATTGGAAGTAGAACACCTCTCTCTTAGGGTTTTTGATGTCTCATACCTAGAAGATGGAGTGACACCCATATTTATAGGCTCAAGTAGGGGCGTATCAAGGTGGATCTCGCATGTCGTTTTCCTCCCACATTCTCACATGTCGCTTTTCCCCACGTTCTCGTGTAGCACTGCTACCCACGTCTTTGGCCGTGTCTCCCTTGTCTTCTTTGTCATTTTCTCAAAATTGGTGTGGGCCTCGATCTTTGCATGATGAGTGTGCCTCTTAGAAAAGTGGTCCACTCATTATGGGCCTAACTCACGATGACTTGGAGTTGCCACCAGCCCTTTTTAAGATGTGACTGGACATTTATGTTTGAAAAATAAAATAATTTTATTTTAAAATTCTTTTGAAATATCTGACTCCATTTCAAACTAGTCGACTCAGGGATTTTGGGTAGGTGGTTCGATTATGGATCATGAAAGGTATTAGGCACCTCGATCCACCCGCGTAGGCGGTTACCTACTTAAACCGGTTTAAGATTAGGGTCAAATTTCTATATGTGATGTGTGCATGAGTGTGTTCTATTTTTTGAAAACGGTGCCATACTTGTGCACATGGTTTATTCTACTAATTAATGGTGTGTGTGACTATGTGTACAAAACAAGTCATTTAGCCTAGGTTACAAAATACCGACCATCTACTTAACATGGTGTCTAAACAAAGCAACTAAATATATTCTACAAAAAGAAGTAGAAGGAATAAAAAATTGGGAATGCGTACCTTAAGCCGCTTTCACGTAACCAAGTGAAACATGAGATTTAGTGTATACATTCATGTAAAAGACAAAATTACAATGTATACAAACTATCATAAACAAGGCAATAACATAAAAAACACAATGAGATGAACCAAATAGGGATAGACACTATAGGCTTCCAAAAACATGGTTCCTTGAACACCCAAAACAGTCCCACGAAACTCTATAAGATGACATCCATTAATTTCGCATGGCAAAGTATGCAACCTTACATATAGTGTAGCCATGTAAGTCTACGTATTCACCATTATTGTCTGCCTTTTTGGAATGATTCTTCCTAAGGTGGTATCTCTGAGTATAAAAGCAACCCAAATGTAATATCATTCCACCTAAAATCCACAAATGATGGCTGCATTGTATCAGTCTTTTGGGAATATCCTTCTCCAAAGAGAGCAGCAGTGGAACTTAACTAATCTTTATAAGTTAATCCAAAACATCCATAAAATCTAAAATTTTATTAGTGCTTCTCTTTCAAAGATCTTATAAAATGCACTTGTTTCATCTTTCCCCCATTTTTTTTATCAAGGCAATTACCCTTACGGTATCTCTTTTTTATTCATTATTGGTTTTACTAACTTAGAACAGGAAATGATAATTCTGGTTTGAAATCCACAACAACCAGATTTTTCAAACTAATGGTTAGTGGAAACACAAGGTACCACAACATCCTCCTTCCATCACCGGGTTCTAAGAATACCGTAATGGAGAATTGTACTCAAGGCACCCAAGTTTCAGGTCTCAAAATTTGTCTCTTGAAATACACC
>JAOXJP010228841.1:0-11052 GCA_025762735.1 Platanus orientalis | reverse complement strand
TATATATATATATATCTTCTTTAACTACATAAATTTGACTATATATTGAATAACCATCCATAAATGAAAGAATCTCATGTCTGACTGTTCCATCTATCAATAAATATGCTACAAGCATGAGATATTTATCTTTTGGAGTAGCTAAATTAATATTTATGAAATCTATACATACCCAGATTTTTTCATTTTTTTTACCACTGGTACAATATTAGATAATCATTCAGCATACTTTATAGGCTGAGTGAACCCGGCCTTTAATAGCCTTTTCACTTATTCTTTTACTTTCACCATTACTTCTGGAGCCATTCTTCTATAGGGTTGTTTAAATGGCCTAAATCCTTCCTTCACTAGCAACCGATGTTTTACTAACTCTCGGTCCAATCCAGGCATCTCATTGTAGCACCATGCAAAATAATTTACAAATTCCTTTAATAACTCTACTATTTCAGCCTTCAACTCCTTTGGTAACAAATTGCTGATATATGTAGGTCGAGGATGTTGTGTTGTTCCTAGATCTACTTCTTCCAGAGGATCTTATACTTTGGCCCTCATATCATCCATTTAGAAGGCATTGCCTATAGATCTTTCATCTTCAAAAGAATTTTGTTAAAGCCAATTCCTTCATCTTCTATCATGAATTCATTTATTTATGCCGACTCTTCTTGATTTTTTTATCACTGTTTGTTTAGCCATATAAGGCAGAACTTTCTTCATAGAAGTTATTGTGCTGACGAAACTGCTTACAACAAACCTTGTGGGGACGAGATCATCATTTATCTTACCCAATATTTTTAACATCCTTAAAGGTAGGATATTAACTGTTGCCCCATTGTCAATCAATACTTTTTTCACAGGATAACCATTAATATGAGTATAAATATATAGAGGTTTTAAGTGTTGAACTGCCTTTTCACCTGATTTTTCAAACACTATCTTTTTTGGAAATTCTTCTCTAAAAGATTTTTCTTCAAATGTAATGAGATCTTTCATTACATTTTCTTCCATTACTTTTGACAATGTCCCTCGGGCATCAGTAACATCTCCCTTATTTTTTCTTGGTTGATTCGGTTATGCCACAAAAGTGATGGGTAATGTACATATCATATTACATGTTATTGTTTCCAGAAGATCTATTTATTTCCCAAATTCTTCCATCATTTTTTATTGTTATTCTTGGAAAAATTCCATTTTATGATCATCTCCTTCAAGTAATTCAGTCGCTACTAGTAGTTCTTTTATAGACGACTCTTTTTCTTTAACAACATTTTCTGGTATTTTTTTCTTTCACAACATTAGAACTTTTCCCCATGCTTGGATTATATATTTTTACCAACCCTTTCATGGGTTTTTCTTTCGATGATGACACTTTTAATCCTCTTTCCTTTGAATATTCTATCTGGAACTTCCTTTCTTCCGCTTTTCTCCTCTGCATTCTTCTCTTTTGGGTTCTGGTTAAAGGAGGATGAAAATGTGGAGGAAATTTAGGATGGTATAATTTGTTCCACTGTTCCGTGGACTGCAACGGTGGTTTAATCCATCTCTGTGTATTTCGACGGTCTTTAGGAGAATTTTAAATTACATTCTTTTCATGTTCAGTAACAAGTTGAAACCAAGTCCAATTTTTTCTATTTCTTCTAAAAAAATTGTTATATCTTTGAAATCCAAACCTATTTCTTTCAAATTGTCTTTGATGATAATGAATGAAATTCCTTTCATTCATTGGTCGATCATGCTTGTACATCGGTTGTGACATATGTTTTCTTCATGATTGGCATAATGTTTCTGTGTCTATTTTTTCTTTATTTTCTTTTGTTGGTCTAATAACAATGGACATGACCTCTTATGATGATGAAGACATCTTAGTTTTTCCTTTGTCTCCTTTTTTGTTCATAGAATTTTCTAAAGTTCCTTCAATTTTAATTTCCACCATGTTTACAAGCATGGTGGATGGAAATGGATCTACGTCAACACCCATTTCTTCTTCATTTCTTTCTGGGAACTTCAATAATCCTACATCAATGTTATCTTATATGATGTTGCATAACACTACACAGTTAATAGTTGAATGGGTCTTAGACCCATGCCATTTACAAAAATCAAACTTTTTTAATTCTTTAACCTGAGGGATTTTGTGACCCTAGGCCAACTTTATAAATTTAACCATCAATAGATGGTAAAATATTTTAAAAGCCTTAGTGATGTCAAAAAAGTAGTACCTTCCAAGATTTGAAGTAACATTTTTAGCCTCATTGACATTACTTTCTCCAGGCTTTCTTTGTAAAGAAGGGCATATATATGTTTTTTTTTTAGACAATCTATGCCACATCTATCTCATAATTAGGATCAACATAATAGGTACTTGTGGAAGAAGTATGCTTATTATTCTCCTATCTTAAAATCCATTCATATTGAGTCGCCCTAGAACACAATTAAAAAAGATCTTCAAATTTCATCCCCTTAAATTTATTTCACAATTCAATCTCTAGACTATTCATAGCCAACTTCAAGAATTCAATTTTAAGCAAAGCTACACAACAATAGTTCCTCTCCCTCTTAAATCGCGATAGATTTCTTTCAGCGGATTTTCTAGGCAATTGCCTTAATCTAGACAAATTCGCCATCGAGACTTCTGGTTATGTTAAGAAGAATTGAGAATGAAACCTTTCCTTCATGTTTCGCCATGAACAAATAGAATCGGCAGGTAAGTTTATATACTATGCAAAGGCTGTTTCAGTTAATGAATTACCAAACAATCTCAACTTAAGGACATCATTTGACAATTTGCTCCACATTGCATCATAAACCGGCCTATGTATTCTACAGTTGATTGATCATTTTCTCTAGAAAAAAGTGTAAACTTTAAGACCCTACACCCTCTTGGCATTTCTACTAACTGATTAATCAATGCCGGGTAAGGTTTTCAGTATATGGGTCTTGATATTCTTCTATGAGGTATCTGATTCATAACCTCATTTATGATTTTTACTAATTCTTCTCTCTTAACTGGCTAATTATTTCTGCTAGTTGGATACTAGTCATATCCATATTTAGGTGGATTTCCTATATGCCTCGGTGGATATCTTCCCCTTTGTGGAAAATTCTGGTGGAATTGTCTTCCGAATCCCTCCTCAAACGGTGGATTCGGTGGATTCCTATCAAATCTCCCATTAGGATTATCCATGTTATTCTGATCATAATCATATCTATTTGGTGGTGGATTTGGATCTCGTTGCCCCCGGAGCCCATTATTATAGGGAGGTGGTGACGGTGGAAAATCTCTATTCCTTTCATTACAAAAATTTGGTAGTATCTCGCCATTATTACCTACAGTATGTGAAGGATTTTGTCTATTATAAAAAACATTTTCACCTAAATTCCCTTCATTATTTCCTCCCATGTTATTTTGCAAAAGATTTCTATTATGTGGTACGAATGGTCTAGTATTTTAACCGTTTTGGCCATAATTCAGGTCATTTCTACCGCTTTCGGCATTCTGATTGTCGTCTTCAAATAGGTTATTTCTTATAACAAAGAATGATTGTGATCTTAAGCCATTTCCTCCTTCTGACCTATTTGGGGATGGAGGAATACTACCATGAGTTTTTTCAAACAATGTCTTCATCTTTTCATCTAAAATATTTTGAATTTGATTCATCATTTGATTAATTTCGTCTACAGAATTTGCCAGGGATTCCATAGTAATTTGGTGAAAGATAGATGCCTCTCCGGATTGAACATCCTCTTGCTCTTGGGAAGATTTTGAACCTTGAGATTGATTATCATTTTTTGATAGGGCCAATATTAGTAGCCTTACTTTGATTTTTTGATCTACGCCTTAGTGCCATTACTGGTCCCACCAGGAGTGCCAAAAATAATATGTTGACTTAAATTTTTGGCAGATGATGTGCGTGAGAGTGCCAATGCCACGTGGACATGAATAAGTCTACTGTATGACCCCAAATGCTAAATCAAATAGAATGTATAGAAGAATTTACAATAAATTCCTTCCGATAGGTTTGTTTGGCCACTCTTTATATTTATTAGGCTATTTCGAGGGGGATGGTTCTTCCCTTTATGAGTAATTTTCTTGCCTTGAAGTCAAAGACTTTTTAATGTTATACAAAGACTTAGACTAATAACTGATAATAAAATAAATACAGGAGGAGTTCTAATATGAACTTATCATAGGAGTTATCCCAATCATGTAATGTATAAAGTTACAGAGCCAATTCCATATTAAGAGAATAAATGTGAGCCATTGATAAAGCGCTATGAACAAAGATTTAATAAAACAAAGGTATTTATTGATGATGAAATGTTACAAGATATTTGGTTACAAGAGTTGACTAAGTACAATACAAAGTTCGGATGTAGACAAAGTTGGTTTGGTGTGCGACCTCTGTTTTTGATTCCTGGATCTCTATTTATAGAGTTTCAATTCGGTTACAAGTCTTGTACAAGTGTCATTTCCTATTCTTTTTCTTTCTTTTATGTCTACTTGCATTAAGTAACTATTCCATAACTTCTTTCTTTTTCATTTTCTTCTACCTATCTCTTGTTTAAATTTTAAATTTCATCTATAATGACATTTTCATGCCATTATCATTTAATTGTCTTTCTCTGATCTACGGCCATGTGGCTTGTTTCTGGCCATGTATATGACGGTAATTTTATGGTGTAAACAGATTCATGTGGTAAGCAAAAGAAAACATTTAAAGTGTCTTTCATTATGTTATGTACTGCCTTGACATGGGCTAGACTATCTAAAATAATGCTAAGTTATTTAATGATTTGATAGGCCTCAGGTTAGGTCTCATTTTTTATCTTATTTTGAGCCAGATTTGGGCCTGACAGTTTGTATCTTCAGGCCCGGGCCCAGCCCATGCACACCCCCAACTGCCATCAGTCTAAGCTGATAATAGGGGGGTTTCTTCAGTACGGACACATTATGCTTGACAAAGGGTATTGGGATAAATTTACAATGCTTATTTACTTTGCAAATACTTTAACACCCTCCTTTGACTTATTTTTATTTACTAAGACATGGACATAGTACACTTGTGGCATGCTGTTAGGAGGATTCGATCCCCCACCCTCTCTCTTAAGAGGGCAATGCCACAGCCACCCAGAGCATTGGCATTCCTCAAATTACGGCTGTTCCACCATCTAAGCTGCAAAATAACAGACAGGAGGGGTTACCTAGTACGGTCACAGTGATGCTTGACAAAGAATATTTTGATAAATACACAGTATTTGCTGTGTGTATATTTATACACCCTCTTTTGACCTGTCACCATCCAAATTTATCGAGACACCCTTTGTCAAGCATCCCACCTGTTGATTGAGAGAGTGGATTGTATCCGCTCCTCTTATCCTATGCTCCTCTCTGCACCCCGTCAGGAGGAGGACATATCAGTGCCGACAAGTGAAATGCAACCCCCCAAAAAGTGAAAATCACTTGTCGGTGCTGATGTGCCCTTCCCCTGACAGGGTGCAGAGAAGAGCAGATGATAAGAGGAGTGGACACAATCCACTTTCCTTTTGAATACTTTTTTCATCTGAACACTGTTTTGGATGTTTTTAACCAAAAACACAACACATGTCAGCTTATTATTCACCATACACTTTTTCATCACAAATATCATACAAGGATTGGATTTATATAGATATGTATTCAATTAATTTATAATCAGATAGTTGTTAGGCCAATGAATCTTTAATCAAATCAGATCCACGTGAGTTCATATTGGCTCTAAGTGGACACAAATATGAACCGTATATAGACAATAATCGGATACAGGCGCCCCTATCATACTAATTTAGAAAACTGGTTGAGCGGATTAATATGATTTCAGCCTGGGAGTGATCCACCATAACCTTATATTATAAAACTCAGATGTTACCACATAGCTGATATTTATTATTTATTTATTTTACTTTTTTAGGGAGGCGAGGGGTGGGTGATCATCATAAATCCACGAAGCTTCATCTCATCTTCATTTATCATAAATAATTGTTGTTCTGTCATTCTATCTTGGACCACATCTTTAAGCTGATTTCTCACTTTCTTAATTTCTTATGCGAGACTCAGTCAATACTGAATTCCCCAATCCCAGACAAAGCATTAAAGGCGATGTGTGAGGTAAACCCAATATATATCAACTCTACAAAAAGAAAAATAACATTCAAAACCAGGCATTTAGACATCTCTGTCGAAATCTATGATGATTTTTTCACTTGAAAGATCAGTTCATTATTTTCATTTTATTGAGAAGGAATTTTTCCCAGACGAAGAAATGTCAAATAAACTAACCAAGGATATCGATAAGTAATGCACTTAATGATGTTGAACATAGTTTTATCGCACTCGACTGGTGAATTTTCGTAAGCATAATGACAAAACGCACAACAACATCATGACGACGGAAATTAAGGATTGAATGCTATCGAGTGCACTAAAAATTAGGTGAGAACGAATCTTGTGAGAACTGTGAAAACTGCATCAGGGTACGGACACATCAGCGCCGAAAAGTGATAAGTGCACCCCAAAAAGTGCAAATCACTTTTTGGTACTGATGCGTCAGCTCCTCTGGTGTCGTTTTCACGGTTCTCACAAGATTCGTTCTCACATAATCCAAGCCCGAGTGATAGGCCGCCCTGTTGTGGTGCTTTGAAATTTCCCACGCGCGCCTACTAGGGCAGGTCATGGGGAGTCTTCTTTCGGTTTTATTTCTTTTTTAACAAATCAGAGAGCTAACGCGTGTGTACTAAAGCAAATTTAAAAACTTGCAGCGACCCGAAAGCACCAAGCGCTGAATGACATCTGACAGAAAAAGTGATAAAAAAACACCAAGAAATAGTTGCAAGATGTGGTGTTTCACTTTTTTTTTTTTTTCACCACGTATGTCCCAACACCCTTCAGTGCATACGGATATTAGAGCATTGTAAATGAAGCAGTGATAGAATAGAATAGACGTTGGCAATCTTTGCATAATGCATGTCGGGGGCTGAGAACACTCATTTCAGCATTGAAAATTGATTTGCATTTTTTGGGGTGTGTGCTTATCACTTTTCAATGCTGATGTAAGTGATCACATATCTCTGAACATGAATTGTGCACAGATTTTGTGTGCACAGAATCCAGAGCGTGATTGGTGCTGGCTAAAATATGGATGCATCCTCTCATACAATGTGACATGCATATATGTAGTGGTGTAATGAGTAACGACAAGCCCTAAAATCACAGCTCACAATAGGGTACACACAAGAAAGTGGCATTCTAATTTCAGATATTGTCGAAACTGATAAATCTGTTACCTTTTGAACCGGTTTTAAGTTTCAATATATATATATATATATATTTATTTATTTATTTCTGATATGGTGACAAGTTCCCCTCCGACTCCGAGTCATAAAATACATCAATTTACGTAAAGGATTTTGTCCACCTCCCTTAAGAACACTAACCTCCACTAGGCATCAGGGGATAGACACATCAGCACCGAAAAATGACAAGTGCCACCCAAAAAAGTGCAGATCACTTTTTGGTACTGATGTGTCTGCCCCCCTTACGCCCAACGGAGGTTAGTGTTTTTAAGGGATGAGGACAGAATCCTTCCTCTCGACTTGGCGGTGCTTTTCTGAGTAACTATGGCCTAGTTATTGAGTGGGAAAAAGAGTTAATTATTTTGAACTTAGAGGTAGTCAAGCCAAAAATTCAGTCGATCCCGAGCAAGGATGCCGATTCCTTAATTAGACTCAGCTGCAAACTTCTTTTTTTTTTTTTTTTAGAGGGGGAGAGGGGGGTGAGGGTTGGTACAAAGCGTTAGCTCAATTTCACTCTAACATGATCTTCTTTACTGCTACAAATATCCATTGCAAGAATAGAAGTTCTATGTGGGAATCTTATGTGACTCCATTTGTGTGAGATATGTCCACTTGTTTTTATAGCTGCTATAGCATGGGCTGTTTTATTTCAACTATTGGAATATGAGAAATAGTCACTTTAGGTAATTGAAAAACCATGAAACAACAATCTAAGATGATGTTCTGAATTCGCTAGGGTACAGGGGCATATGGGCTGTTAAGAAGCTTCACAATCGAGCTATTATCTCCTTCAATATGAACTAGGACACTTGCGACCTCCTGCACCAATTTAAGTCCATATAAATTTTTGTTTCTACCTCCTGGCTTAAGAATAGCTCTCTTTCAATAACTCAAAATATATACTGTAAGCTCAGGCTTTGCCTGGACTACCAAAAAAAAAAAAAAGAAAGAAAAAAAAATATATATATATATATATAAGGGCCAGGCACAGCCCAAATTTACATTTGGGCTTAAAATCAGGTTTGGGACCCTGACGGGCCTAGTCTTGAGCTGGCCATTTCGAGCAGTGGTAGGTTGGGCTCAGGCTGACCGGGACCTGTATGCAACCCTACTTAGGACACAACATAAAAACTAAACAAAATAGAAACAGCCTTATAAAAGGTGAGAGTAAAATTTGGAGAAGAAAAAACAGGTTATTTGTTGAAAACAAACCTTACGTTAGCCGCTATTCTAGTTAATAACTAGCCGTGAACCAGCATGGGTAATAATCTAGACCAGATCCTCTCCTGCCACTTATGACCTGCTAATGTCCTGTCTAACAGGTGGCATGATACTATTGTAGGGAAAAAGTGATTACAATTTTTGAAAAATGCAATTCACTTTTTCCCGCCAATCATCTCCTGCCACCTATTAAACAGGACCTTAACAGGTCATAGACAGGCAGGAGAAGATCCTTTGTAGTCAATCGATGGCAAACCAACAGAGGTCTGTGTTAACACAGACAATCATTCTCCCCATTTAAACGGGGGCACAAAACCAAAAGACTTAGAGTATGGAACATCCTTCTACGTCCGATTAGATTAAGTACCAACTTCTTGGGTCAATTAGATGAATGTTATTTATCTGCCATTCAAATTTTTTTTTTATCTGCCATTCAATTTTTTTTATTTTTTTTGTTGGTAACGCCATTCCATTTTTAAGCCTTCGTTTATCCTTCTAACACTATCAACTTAATCATCTCACTCCTTACTTGTGCAACCAAAGTTAATTCCAGCTTCTTTTATCTACCACCAATTTAATTATCTCAGTCTTTACTGGTACAATAATTGGTCTTGTCGCATATGGGCAAATAAATTGAATCTTGGTCTTGGATTCACTAATGAAGGTACATATCAAGAATTATGAATTGAGGAAGAATCAAATCAAATCAGTAAACTTAGCAATCATGCTCTAGATATATCAATTATGTAAATTATATGTATGTATAGACCTTACACAAGAACAAGCTAAGAAGAGCACGAGAGTATTACAAACAACATGATGCATCTTGAAACATTTCAAGGATACAAACCAGACAACATGAAAAATGCAGCAACACACATTGGAACAATTCGAGATGAAAACATACACTACTATGCACAATCTTAATCAAGCTGAATAAGTTGATTTGTTCAACAACAATGGTTGGGTGTTTAATCGCAAAGCAGCACTATTGTCCAAATTTCCATACCCAGTTAAAGTTGAAGTTGAACCAGTTTCCCATACTCTTGATAAATCAGTTATGACCTCAGCCTCTTTATGATTTATTTTAGTTGGCAAAAGGACTGAAGACGTTCTCAACCCTTCAAGCTCCGTTGTAACTTCTTTCATTGGGGGCCTCTTCTTTCCATTAAAGTTCAAGCACCTCTTTGCGAGGCTTGCAACTGCCTCAATGTCCTCTTTTTGACCCTCCATAATTTGAGCATCAAGAATCTCAAAGGGATGGTTTTCCTCTGTTGACTGAATGAAATGTGTGACCAAGTTTTTCCTTTCTTATGATCCAATCAGAGAAATAATTGGCCTCTCCCCTTTTAGGAGCTCCACAAGAACAACTCCAAAGTTGTAAACATCACTCTTATCTGTGAATTGACTTGATTGAAAGTATTGCGGGTCTCAGTATCCAAAGGTCCCTTGCATTAGTGTAGTTAAATGAGTTTTGTCAACTGGGACTGAACTTGAAGTTCCAAAATCTGAAACTTTGGCTCTAAACTTATCATCTAAAAGTATGTTTGTAGACTTCACGTCTCTATGATAGATTGGCATAGAAGCAGCTGAATGCAAGTAAGCAAGTGCACCTGCAACTTCTGTAGCAATTCTTAAGCGATTGTCCCATGTCATAGGGAACTCCTCTCCCTGATTGTGGATATGATGAAAAAGGGTTCCATTGGAAATGTACTCATAAACCAGTAAAGGGTCTTTTGTCTCCAAACAACAACCTAACAATTTAACCACTACATTTCTATGGTTGATCTGGAAATGTATGACAACTTCATTAATGAATTGTTCAACTTGACCTTCATCAATTGTTTTAGGTTTTTTAATCGCTACAATTTTTCCATCTGTTAACATACCTCTGTACACAGTACCCTGTCCTCCTTGGCCAAGAATCCGATTTTCATTATAATGGTCGGTTGCCTTTTCTAATTCTTCTGCATTGAAAATATTTGTTCTCTCAACACTACCTTCCGCTGAAGAGATTTGCTGTTTCAATAAAAAACCGCCATTTAATTTGAAAAAATTCTCCTTCATTTTTTTGTTTCTTTTTTTTAAGTACTTGAAATAACCACATGCTACCAAGGAGTAGAAGACTAGTCCCACGCTTAAGGTGACAACTGCAAAACCCATAAAAGTTTTAGTCATCATGTCATCTAGAACAAAGAAAAAAAAATGTATACCAAAGATAAGCGTTAATATAACAAAGTATAAAATAGCTGATTTGAACAAAGCATTATCCGTCTCAACCATATGTTATATCATCGCCATTTGAAATGGAGAGATGTCCTTGCGGTTCCAATCAATGCATGACACAATGCCAAAGAAGGGTCAATTCGGTATGTACACACGAAATGGAGGGATGGTATTTAGAGAATGATTGTCTGTTTTGAGACAGACCTCTATTATTGTGCATTGATTGACACATGATGTGTTTTTTAATTTGATGTCTTTTATTGACCACCTACTTTTTCA
>JAOXJP010228840.1:0-11052 GCA_025762735.1 Platanus orientalis | reverse complement strand
TTATCGAATAGTTTAGCTAATTCTTTTTTTTTTTTTTTGGGGGGGGGGAGGGGGTGACATTTGACCCATCTCTAACCATTGCCAACTACATATCATAGACATGCAAAGATGTCTATTAGAACAATTAAGAAACCTCTTTTTTTTTTGGTAATAAAAAACATATATATTTGATTAAAAATCTCCAAGGGGAGGACCAACGTCTTTAGATACAGCCATGGAGAGCCACTGAGGAGAGAAAAAATCCGAAAAACTCCATAGAGGTGACAAAGTAAGCAATTGCATAGGCACGAATTGGTCTATATTTTTACAAGAAAGAAAGCGTAAGACTTATAGGTATCAACATTATTTTTACATATTATAAAAAAAGACATAATTTTTACAATCGAGAATAATACTTTTAACTAGACAAAGGGCATTTATATAAATCCTCGTTTATGAAAGAAAAAAATATCAAATAAACATACTCTTAAATAACCAAAGAACATCGTAAGGCCAAGAGAATACCCATTCAGCAACATAAATTTCGGCAACTAAAGCGGTTGATTGCAGAAATCATAGCTTGAAAATCTAATTTTCATTGCATTTAAGTTGATCAATAGAAATATTGTCGACACAAATTTCGTATATAGAATAAACACAAAATGTGAAAGCAAATTACAAATATGAATAATGATAAAATGGGTACAACTCTCTTGGATTACACTCTTTAAGTGAGTGTGACCTCTGAATAACCGTCAATGTTGAAGGCAAGAGTCCGATGGCGTGTTTCTCGGCTATAGTTGTATTGATGTGGTTTTTTCCTTTACTCCGTGCTTTGCATTTTCTTGGTTGTGAAAGATATTTCTCTTTTATAAAGGCCTTTATGTGGCTTGATCTCCTTTGAAAAATTGAATTTCAAGTGCTTTGAATGTTGATGTAACTTTTCTTTACTTTAATCTTCACTCTTGAGAGGCTTATTGAAAAAGAACTTTAGTGGAGAACTCTTGAGAGTTTGTAAATTTGATTCATTTCAAATTCAAGTCTTGGGTATTTATAAACCCTGGAAATCTTGATTGATGAGAAGTTTTGTGCCACTTGTCGGCATATGAGATTATTTGATTTGATTTAATCTTGATCTATTATCTTGATAAAAGATTGGATAAAGCTCTAAGATTTCGCTTTGGTTATAAAGTTGTCACATGTGTAACAAACCTTTAAAGGTAAGATTCACATCTTTTGTTGATGCAAAGATATCATTTGTCAAATTCATGGGCAAATGTGTGAAAGAAGCTTCAACAATCAAGCCTTGAAGACCAAGACTTAAGCCGGGCTTCAACTTCTAAGAAGGTACAGTCATGCATGTAGCTACATAGAGATCATGTAATATGACCATAGGCATGTCCACACACATGATTGAATGCCCCAAAATGATTTCAAGTGGATATGGACCTCCCCAAGATGTACACAATAATGAATTCTATAAATTCATTGTTTGTGACCGATCACAAAACCCATGGTCGATCACAAAAGTGAAGTATGTAGAATTCACTACTCATGATCGATCACAAAACTTATGATCAATCACAATAAGATATTTTGACCTCCTGAGGACTAGGCCCCTTCTCCATGATAGATTACAATATGGGTCTTAATAACCTCGTGATCGGCCATAAAGTTCATGATCGATCGCGACGTGGTTATGACTTAAAGTAGGGCCTACATTACTTGACACCCCCGAGCATATTTTGGGGGTCATGAAAAAAAAATGACCCAATGATCGATCACGGATATGGTTTTTAGGAATCCTCTAAAACTCCGTTTTGAATTAATGGTCAGTTTTTCTTGCCCGTTTGAAAATATTTCAATCCAATGATTGTGAGATTTTTCTGTCGTCATTTATAAAATGAAATGTTTTCCATTAGGGCAAGATAACACAAAAATCTTAAAGTATTCAAGAGAGTATTATTTGATTTACTAAAAAGAGCCTTCAAGGATGAGAAACCATATTCCTCAATTGTTTGAGCTTCAAGCTTGAAAATTTCTCAAGAAAATCTCTCTTGGTTCTAGCTAACATCTACTTGAGAGGTATGGTTTGAGTTACCACTTGAGGAAACTCTCTTTGCGGTTGGCGTAGTTCAAGAAACTTTAGTGTCATAGTTTGAAGAAGAAATGGGTGTATAAAGCAAACCAACTCAACAATAAGTACCACTCTCACATGTGGTAAGAACAACAACATCAACCAACTTAGTGGTAATATTTATTATTCATTTTGCATTCATTTATATATTCATTCATCATCATTTGCTTTGCTGCTACTAGAGACACCAAAAGCTTTACTACCTCCATCGGAGACACCGGACTTGGTTATGTTTTGAAAGGTGGGATTCAATAGATTTCGAGTTCGTCAGAATCTAACTGCCCATGGTAGAGGTCAGATTGAGTTTGAATTAAGTGTATACCGAGTTCATACCTGGACTTCTTAATGATTTTAATCTGAGTTTGGATGAGACTATACTTAACAAAATTTATGGTAGGCCGGGCCAAATCAGCTTTTGATTAGGCTTAGGCCTAACTGAGCTCACCCCATATATTACTTTGGGCCAGAAAGTTGTGTCTAACCTAACCTAACTCACCCATTTTTGGGGGCGACTCAGCCCAATTTGCCGCCTTACAAGGAACCGAACCGTGTGTGTGTGTGAGATACTACTAGTTGAAGTTTTTTTTATCTTGTGCTTATTTAAACGCATAAACTGTGTTTCATATCCAAATGAGATGTGTGTGTGTGTGTGTGTGTGAGAGAGAGAGAGAGAGAGAGAGAGAGAGAGAGAGAGAAAGAGAGAGAGAGAGAGAGAGAGATTACTAGTTGAAGTTTTTCACCTTATGCTTATATAAACGCACAAACTGTGTTTCATATCCAAATGCGATATTTGTGTGTGTGTGTGTGAGTGCGCTTATTTTAATTTCTCTATATGTAAAAAAATGACATAATTGGGAAGGGGACATATTTTACATTTTTTAGTGAAGTCAAAAGGATTAGAACTTAAACGAGGATGTTATACACTTCAAGTAAATACAATCTGGCAAAGGTGTCTCTATAAATGCATAGGGCTTAGACAAGGGTGTTATAGTAAATACAATTTATCACTAGGTCTTGAACAAAAACCCTAGGTAGTTACAAGTGTATTTGTGAGTCGAGACAAAATTAGAGAGGAAGAGAGAGAACAAAGGTGACATGATAAAGAATAAAATAACAAAAGAGAAATCAACAAGCACACACATGATAAAGACTTTTAAATTGGTTTAATCAAGATGCCTATGGGAAGATCCGTTCTTTGTTATATGAGACAAATAAAAGATATACAAAGTTCTCCTTCTCAAGCTCTCACCCTAGAACCCAAGCCATTAACCTTGTTACATCATTTTTCCTTTACTTCTCTTGATCCTTTTTTTTTTCACTACGAAAGGTCCTTAATAAAAAAAACCTAATTCTTCCTCATACAAATAACCTCTCTTTTTCTCTATTAGGTTTGGTTCCATGGTGAAAAAGCCTTTTTTTATTAGATTCTTGCGGGACTTTCCTATCAAGAGAGTCCACAGCCCAACCAAGTCTCACTTTCGCAAGTTGAAAGAGTTGTGCAGTTGAAAACTTGAAGAAAAAAAATAACAACAACAACAACAATAATCTCCACCTTGAGATGTTTGTAGCTATCTTTAAAATTTCCTGTTAAAGTTAGCTCCATCTATATCTTTACCAATACATAGAATCTATGACATGCACACCATACTCCATCTTGGTCCACATTCTAGAATCACTTTGGAGAAAACCTGCACCCATCCTTCTTAGTGAGTTTTTCACCATATATATCTGAAATACACCTTCACCTTGAACTTGAATCATAACATGTTTACTACCACCACAAACAACCATTGGCCTTGAAAAAACACCATTACACATACCATCAAATCAATCAGATCCTAACACCATCTGACTCGATCATAATACAGCCAATGTACATGCGTAGCTGCCCCGAGTTGACTCACTTAGTCAACTTTAGAAATGGACACATTCTCTCTAACTGCAGAACTATCTCATCATCATGTGACACTTGAAAACTTGTACCACTTGTTTTTACCCCAATTGCAAAAGAGACCTACATAAGCGCTTCTTATTCCATGGACCTCATTTCAAGCACCCCCACCAAGATCAAATGAATACCATCAATTACCATATCTCCATCAGACGATACAAACTATCAAAAATTTCTCCCTTCATCCTTCATATCTTTGGGACATATGCCACACTATCCAAAGTATGAACCACTTCATCAAACATCTCGATTTTCACCGTTCTACACCCCTGACATCATAAGTGGACCCGTTACCCAAATAAACAACATCTATCTTCTTCTCATAAAATGTATCAAAATATTATTTCTTATAGCATATACAAACATGACAACCTAAATCTAATATTTTATTCGTTCTTCACGATAAAAAAATGTTCATAGATTTGGATATTATGAGAACATCTATAATGTATTCTTCTTGTTCCTTTGTTAACAATATACTATAACTATTACTTTTATTTTTATTAGCATGTTTTGGACATTTATTCTCAATGTGGTTATATTATTTGCAATGAAAACATTGTACCTTGTCTTTTCTTCTAGGCTTAAACTTGGACCTACTAGTCCTACCCCTCCTCAGACAACCTTCCTTTGCACTCCCCTATCGGACCAACCAACCCAAGATATTGACCTCCTTCAAGATTTGGTATTATCTTATTCTTATTAGATAGGAGTGATGTTGTAACATCCTCTGGGCTTACTATATCTTTTCCGAACAGTAACATTGTCACAAAATTATCATAAAAATTAGGAAGTGAAGTAAGAAGTAAAAATGTATTATCTTTCACCTTCACCATGGCATCAACTTTGTGTAGTTGATCTAAAAGTTGGTTGAACATGTTTAAGTGTTCCAACAGATTCACATATTTTTCCATTATCAACAATATATAATTGTCGCTTTAGATCTAACTTGTTGGTGACTCTTTCCCATGTAGAGTTTATCTAACTTCTCTCATAAAAACTAGTGTCAAATCCTTATCTATAACATTAAATAAAACACTATCCACAATACAAAGACAAATTGTGTGATTACCCTTGGGGTTAACAACTATTACACATCTATCCGGTGTTCAGTTTGTATTCAGTCAGTTAAAAGTGATGGCTGCATCTATAGCCAATTCATTTAAATATTTGATTTGTTTAGTAAATATTTGTTTATAAACAAACCAAATATGGATATGTATACGTTTGCTCTGGCTAATATCCATTTAATATACATATATGTGTGTGTGTGTAGAGAGAGAGAGAGAGAGAGATTAGTATATAATTTAATATCATAACCTATATTATACATAATATTTATAATGTGCATCACTTTTTATAAGGTATTTTGGTAAATATATAAGAATTTGGGTGTTATGGTGATATATATATATATATATATAGAGAGAGAGAGAGAGAGAGAGAAAAGAGCTAATGAAACAAAAATCATTTTATGATGTTGGACGACATTTGAGAGTATGAGAGAGAGAGAGGGGATCTCTACCCTCCCCAAAGTCAGAGTTGTCACCAAATGTCTGGTGTGGCGGCGATGGCAGTAGAGCAATGCCATCCATTGCCTCTTGTAAGTGTTTATTTATTTATTTTATTATTTTTAAAATAAAAACTTATCATCCTTATTCTTGTTCTTCTTAAAAAAATATCCTTCTTCTTTCTTTGTGTTTTAATGCCTTGTAGCCTTAAATCCATCCACCCTAAATCCATCATGAATTAGGCCCTGAGAAAGTAAAAAAAGGGGTGAAAATTTGCATGAGTGAGATGTTGCTAAACCTAGTTGCCGGTGCATTTCCTTTCAAACTTTGCCCTAATTTCAAGTTTGTGTCTAACCAGGCATTTGGACTCATATTCTATATCTAACTATTGAATTTGAACACGAGTGTAGCATGTGAATATCTGTTGGATAACGAATCAAATATAAGTGTATACAAAATTAACGAATCAAATACGGATATAGGTATATCCACTTCTCCACTTTGCTAACAGCCCTAACTACTCTCATCTCTATGTACTGCCAATCATCATCCTCCATCTCCTTGGACTTGTCTTTCCTTCCTTATGATATCTTTATACAAACCTTGTTGTACTAATAAATCCTTTATCCTTATTTGCCAAAGAGTGAAGCTACATTTTTCATTAAATTACTTCAAAGATAAATGACCAATGAAAGCCTTTATTATCACCATGAATTGACCCAAAAGAAATTAAAAAATTAACCATTTAAATAAAAAATTTACTCATTGATTCCTTCATTTTCCTCTAAAAAATGAACCTTAAGCTCTGATACCAACTGTTGGTGTAACGGAAACAATCTGAATATTCCATGTGATGAGATACAAGTCTAAACTACTCATGATCTATGCAATAAATAATATGAAAGTAGAAAAGAAATCAACCAACACACACACAAAGACTTTTACATGGTTTAGCCAAGATCCCTACATCCATGGGGAGATCTATTCGTCATTTTATGAGAAAAGTAGAAAATGTACAAAGCTCATTTGCTCAAACTCTCGCCCTATAACCCAAGCTCTTAACCCTATTACACCATTTTCCAGCATTTCTCTCAAATTGTAAAAAACCTATTTTCTCTTATTATGAGAGATCCCTTATTAAGACCTTAACTATTTTTATCTCTATTAGGATTGTTTCCATAATGGGGAAACCTTTTTCTTTTTATTATATTCACAGAGAACCCATTTATTAAGAGAATCCCCAACCTAACCAATCCCACTCTCCCTGATCTAATGATATTCACTCGAGGGCAAATCTTCTCTTGTCTCTTATAGTCTTATAGAGTCTTGCCATATTAAAAGCACAACATGTGGTGAAAAAAAGAAAAAGATTATGAAATTTGTAAAACATCTATTTTCCCATTAATCACACTTTGAATATAGCAATAAGTTAATAACACCATACCAAACAGGAGAGGATTAAAAATCCCCCCCCCCAAAAAAAAAGACAGAAGATGATTCACTCCACTGATTTTTATTTATTTGTTTAAGAATTGTTCGTCCAATGATTTTGTTGAAATCATCCATTATTGTGATGGTCCCACCAAATTTATTCCTCTAAAGTGCATGTGTGCATTATGCCATCATCGTTGCTATCTAGATAGACGGTGATAGGATGGAGTTGACCTATGGGAGCCATCATTACAGGAGCAGTCTCTTGTTATATATATTAAGTTTAGAAGATGTCATGACATCGCTTTTATCTAATGAGATCAGGATGTGACTAAATTTTGAAGGAGGTCAATATTTTAGGTTGGTTAGTCAGATGGAAAATTACAAAGAAAGGTCATTTGTGAGGGATTTGGGAATAATAGGTTCGGTCTGCTTCATTCTCCCTGTTGTTGGGAATGCCTCGGATCCATTTATCCAGTTCAATACTATCTATTTTATACCAAAATATTGTATTAATCATAAAGGCATATTGTCAACACCTAAATCCGTGGGCAGTGAAGTGAACCCAAATCCGAATCTGTGACATTGGGTAACACCTCCTGAACCCGTATCTCATAGCCAAGAGATCCCATATTCGGAGTGTGACACCCTTTTTCTATATCAATTTTCTTTGCATATAAATTGATTACTTTGTATTTGTCCATCTAAGTTCTTTAATCCAAACACATCACAACAAAATATAAACAAAAAACTAAATCAAGTGTAGTGGAATCATGTAAATATCATATCCAAAATCTCTCATAACTAAAATAAAAGGGGCTTCGACATTCTCATAACCATATACAAATCCCTGCCCATACGGGGCCCAATCAAAGTACTAGAATAAATGCATCACATGTCCAACAGGTAAACTAAACACTGGAAAATAAAACATCATATCATCGGGCTTGAATGCCCAATCCAACTCCCCTTGTTTCCACATCCCAAACGACCTCTATGGATATTTGTCCTCTAAGACTCCATCTGTGGCCAGTGTCAATTTTTTGGTAAGCTTAACGGGTTTAGCAAAATGGTACTCAGTTTATGCAACACAAATGATGTCAAAGATAATCACAGTAGCAAATTGGATGAATCAAGATAAAGTAACGAATCAAAGTACATATGTGAGCGCAACAAAACCATGTATCTTTACCAAGATTTGAGTATACAAATGCTACAAGATAAGCATGAGTGTCCAAAGTGTACCAAACCAAAACATGTATATACTACATACTAGATGTCATATTCTAATCCATAAGGGTCTCCGTTAAGTACTAAAATGAACCCATGTTGGGTCTCCGATAAAGCAAATATAAATATAAATGAACCATGAAGGGTCTCCGACAAAACCAAAACATGTAACCCATGTAGTGGTCTCTGAAAAATCCAAAACATGTAACTCATGTAAAGGCTTTGACAAATTCAAAACATGTAACACATGTAAGGGTCTTTGACAAATCCAAAACATGTACCCTATGCAAGGATCTCTGACAAATCCAAAACATGTAACCCATGCAAGGGTCTCCAACAAATCCAAAACATGTAACCCATGTAAGAGTCTCTGATAAATCTAAATTATCTTTCATTTTGATAATGAATAGTTTTTATAATAATAAGTCATGTCAAGAATAATAATCTGACTAGAGGAGCATGCCCTGATGGCTTGGTAAACAAACAACATGTAACCCATGCAAGAGTCTCTGACAAATCCATATCATATACAAATTACTCATAAAATGAGCCTCTTGCCATGAATGACTAATCCATGAGGGGTCTCTAGGGTCATAAGACCAATGGGTACGATAACCGCCTTCACCTAGTAATGTGAATTGGTGATTGGGTACTTGAGGACCGATAAGCTCAACCCACAAATGGGTCTATAGTGCCATAAGACCAATTGACATTACAACTGTTTTTACCTATTTATGTGACCCGATGATTGGGTACTTGAGGATTATAAAGGCTAACCCACATAAGGGTCTCCGTGTCTAAGAAGAGAAACACACATAAAGTGTCTTCGGGGCTACGTCTAACCAACTCATATAAGGGCCTTTGAGATCACAAAGACCATGCACAATAAATCTCCAGGCAATTAGTGCTCCTTTGCCTATTGATGTAGCCCGGTGACAGGGTATGTAAGGGTCACAAGGACCAACCCACTTAGGGGTCTCTGAATCCAAAATGGTATTTTTCCCACTCAGGGGTATCATAACAAATTTTCATGTCACAAATTGAATGTCAAAACCATGTTTATGTAAAGTAAAGTAACTATTATATAAGTATGTCGTTTGAAAATATCCATTTGTTCTATCTCATAAAGAGTACAAAATTGATGAGATAAATCACATACAAGGGGCCAAATACCAATATGCGAAGAAGATGCTTAACCCAATTCGAAGGACATATAGGATGCTCAACGAACACATCGAAGTGAACCATGCTAAAGTAACATGCTTGTGCCACCAAACATTTCCAATAGATGTAAAACCCAATGTAATGCACATGGATTCTAAGGTTCTAACACGTGAATCAATAAAACTAACACAATTCAATATGGATTGACATAATTTACAGGAAATCCATCAAAGTGAGTAGTATAGCCGTGCAAAAAAATTCAAAGGTATCCAAAAGACATGTAAATCATTTATAACTAATCATATGACATTTTAACAAATAAGTAGAGTGCAAAAAATTATGAATTTCAAAGGAAATTCAAAAAATTAATCAATAAACACAACATGCAACTTTCTAAACCATTCAATCATATGAATCTAACTCCTAAAACCTTTTTAAATATAATATAGTTCATCAAGTTCATCTAAAAAGATACTAACATCATACCAATAACTCCATAATCCAGTAACTCATGAAAATAGAGTAGCAAAACCTTTTTAACATTGTCAAACCAAATGAACTATAATCCAATTAAAGGAAACCAACATTCTCAAGAGGAATAGATGTAAATTCATAAACCAAAGCCATAAATCATTGAAACATAGAATGAAAATCACATTTTCATGATCCTAATAATGAAAAAGTGAGTATAAATTGAATATCCATTTACTAAATTCAATGAAATCACTGTATTACATATGGAAATCAACATACTCATGGTGATTAGATATAATTCCACAAAGTCAAAACTTATTTTAACAAATATAAAGTCCTAGGAAAAGAAAAGTGTGCATAAATTGCATATCCACTTATCGATAACCCAAACCTTTAATGCTACAAGGAATCCTTTCTCAAGACTCTTTTGTTTTTATGGTTTCTTTCTTATTTTATAAGTAAATAAGACATTCCATGGTTAAAAATTATAAACCAAGTAGAAAACTAAAAATCGTAACTACTTTAGGCTATATCTAGGTTCTAGTGACTTACCAACACTTGGAGAAGTTGAATCTCCTCTCATTTATCTCAAGCCTCTTAATGTCATCTTATTATTTCTCTATATGTTCTAAATGGTTTAATGGACCTAAGTGGGGTTAAATAGTATTTAAAATTCGTCTAAAATGAGATCTCGGCCACTTGTGTGGTGGTTAAATAAAGTAATGATACGTCATTTCATATATGTCAAAAATCTTTCTTGAAATTTGTGTCATGATTGGTTAGGAGATCTGTGATCAGTCACACATCTTGTGATTGGTCACAGGTTCTACAAACTCATTCTGAGTAGAACCCAAGGGTTGTGACATGTTCTTGTGATTGGTTAAGACTTCGTGATTGATCATGAGATTTATGATCAGTCACACTCGTGATCGGTTTAGGATCTTGTGATCGGTAATGCTTTGGATTTTTGTAATCTTAGATTTTTCTCCATTTTGGGTTTCCAAAGTCTAACTCAATTGGTCAAAGGTTTTTCTAATCTACACTAAGTCATGCCTAGGTCTTTTGAGCATTGATGGTGACCCCACTTACTCATAAATATCAAGGGTTCAATTTAGACCCATAATGTCGGGTTCGAGTATTTTAAACTTACCTAATTTAGGTACAGGGTGTTATAC
>JAOXJP010228839.1:0-11052 GCA_025762735.1 Platanus orientalis | reverse complement strand
TATAAGAGACAGGTGTGTGACTGTTATATGACCGTTTGAACTGCAGAGAGATTTCAAACTGTATACGATTTGTGCTAGATGGAGCATAGCAAAGGGCACGTTGGTGGAACTACCTTTGATTATGCAACTTGATGTCGCCTTCCATTGCTACATTCTACGTCATCACTTCCCTACTTTCAATTATGTTTCTTCAATCATTTTCTTGATAGATGCATCAGTCCTAACCACCACCCCCCCTCCAAAAAAAAAAAAAAAATCTAGTTAAGAGCCTATAGAAAAGCCAATCACAATGCAACATGTACTGTTACGGAAGTTGTACAACTAACACTTAAAAAGAAAAGGGTTAATATCTTCTACGATGACCCCTTGTGTCCGACACCCCATGAAACAAGACACAAGGGGGTGCAACCCATTCACATTTGGGAGGTGATGGGACATCCAAAAGTGAATGGACCCCACTCCCTTTTGTGTTGCCTCATGGGGTATCACACACACAAGGGGGCGTCGCAAAGAATATCAACATATCATTCCAAAAAGAGTTGATATCCTCTACGACACCCCCTTGTGCCCCCCACCCCCTTGTGTCTTGCTTCATGGGGCATCGTACAAAGCCAGTAGTGAATGAGCCTTGTGCAACATGTATAGATGGCGTCGCACAAGGCCAATGACAGTGCAACATAAACACATTTGATCAGTTTATGTATAAAATTAAATTGAGAGAATTCAGTATTTCTTTACTTCAATTTAGTCATATTGGTACACAATTTGAATGTCTAGCAGGTGGCAGCCATATATATATATATACACGTGGCCCTCTTTCAAATGACAACAAGACTTTTATTTTTTTTATCTCAATCTTTTATTTTATTTTTTGGCAATTTGAGCTTTAATCCGCTCAAAAGGGAAAAAAAATTGTTCAAAACATAAGATCTGCACTAGGGTTGGGGGTAACCCATATGTATGCACCCACAAAATTTAGTACAAAGTCTATCTACGCACCCATATCCAAAATCTCAGGCTTTCATCTTCACATGTTGAAATTTGTAAGAAAAAATCCATACTTGGCTCCTAGGATTATGATATTTATTTAGCGATGGTTACAAGATGTTATAACTATAGGAGCCAATTTATTCAAATTCATAACTGAAATGGAAACAAGCTGTCCAATTGGTGGCCTCGAGACAAAAAATTTAGATGATCTAATCTTCTACTGTGATTTTGCACAAATTGTTTGGGTTGGTTCTTGTCTTGAACTGTAGAATCAGAGGACAAAGAAAGAGCTTTAAGAAATGGGTAATGGAATGAAATCTCTTATCCCCAAATACACAATGCTTCTGAGTTGGTGCTTCAGTACTGTGGCATATTTGGAAGGCCAGAAATAACATGCTATTTGCAAACAAAATTTTATTAGTTGAAGAGTTCTATGAATATTCAAATATCATGATATGCTTCTCAGACTAGTAACAAAACTACTCATTGTATGGCAACTATCATGCCAAGGGAGCATATAACTCAAGTCTCGAACACTTCTCATATTATGGGTGATTCTTGATTCCGAATCTTGTAATCAGCTATTTTCTATGGTTGAATGAATGTCACGAGCTTACGCTCTTTACTCAAAATAAATAAATAAATAAATAGAGCAAAGAAATGAGTTGTCAGGTTTGAAATTCTCCTAGCATGAGAATAGAAGACTTCATTATATTGGTTATAAAAACATCTTACACTTATAAATGTATTAGAGTCTAAGGGTAGTCTAACTTGCAATTCAGGACTTCTAGGGAGTCTCTTTCTATGATAATCTTTGAAATGCTTAGATCATTTGCTATTTAAAGCCCCTTTAACAGGGTTTTACATTTAGCTCTTTGTGGATGCACAAAAAGCTTCATTTCTTATCCGGCAACAATCAACTTCCTCCAATGATTTGTATGTTCTAATTGATTTGGCATAATCAAAATTAAGTTTCAACAAGGGTGGACTTGATATTAAGCATCAATGAATGTCATCATGCTACTGTCCTTCTTGAACCTAATAGTTAATAAACCTCCATTTTTTTCATGGTTATACTCATAGAAAAATTACAATATGTACAATAAGGTAAAGATTGATGTACACTACACACATGGAGCTGTAGCTTTTTGTTTAATGAGTATTTTGTCTTCTAACCTGGATTGTTTTGTCTTTTAACATAGCGTTTTTGTCTTTTTGTATTCTTTTTGTTCATGCTACAAAAAGCTAAAGAAAAATTTGCTACAGCTGATTATTTGGCCACATGGCTAAACCAAAGGATAGCCCATTAAATGAGAATAGTCTAAATTAGGGATGTAAATGAGCTGGGAAAAAATTAGGTGAAAACAAATCTTGTGAGAACTGTGCAAATGGCACTGGGGTGTGGACACATCAGCACCGAAAAGTGATAAGTGCCCCCCAAAAAGTGTAAATCACTTTTCTGTACTGATGCGTCAGCCCCTCTGGTGCCGTTTGCACAGTTCTCACGAGATTCGTTCTCACATAATCCAAGCCCAGAAGAGGAGGACCACTTTGTTTGATGTTTTATATGTCATCTGCAATTTAGTCACTTACCGGTGCTTCTCAAGATCACAATTTAGGAATGGGCTGTAATCTCAAATAACACCATTCAACACAATCTTATATAGGAAAAAAACTTGATCTTGATCTGGTGATTATAGCCCAAATAAAATACCAAACAAACAGAATTTGACTTCAAATCACGATCTATGGTTAGATCACAATTTAATATGGCATGCCGAAGAGTTGTAGGATTTGTGCAGTGGAGACGAGACATTGAAATAGGTAGATGGGAAAACTAGAAAAAAATTGAATTAGAAATGAATGCATTCACAAAAATTTAGGGGGTGACACCAATAGGTAACATGATGAGGGGAAGGTTGCTGAGATGGTTGGGTCATGTAAAAAGAAAACCATTGACTAGTGTGAAGAAATAATATTGCACTAACTCAAGGCATTAAAAGGACATGGACAATGGCAATCTCCACATTTTCATAATTCTTTTGATTATTGGATACTAGTTTAGGATAATTTATTTATGTTTTTTTCTAAAATAAATATTTTAATATATTCTAAGAGAATAAGGATGTGGTCTCCTTAGATGTACTTGTAAAGTAACTTAGTATTGGAAAGGTGGAAATCAAGATAATTGATGAAATGGTCGCATTTTTGGGTGGTATGACATGTTTTAAAGATGCAAAGGAATCCAAATCACACGTGGATATATGGTTATGATATAAAGCAAGAAATATGGTAGGGAATACATTTTTAAATGAAGTTTTATGGTGTTTAAGTAAATTGGTAATTGAATGTGCAAAAGAATTGTATTGTTCACCAAGGATCTCTTTCGTAATTGACATATATTAACTTTGTTCACCAAGGCAGTTTAGCCATTATGAAGATCACCCGGGGAGAGAAACTATATATATTAACTCTTTCCATGAGCTCACATGAGCTAGATTTTTCACTTAAGGGCATTTTGGTTAATCACTAAAATAATAAAGGGCATTGGATACTTTGTGTTAAAAAAAATCTCCCCATAATTGCTTAAGGGAGGAGGACATTTTAGTCATTTGAATAGACTTGAAGCATAGCTAATATGAGCTAGATTTCCATTCAAGGGTGTTTTGGTCAATTAATAAAATAATGTAGGGCATTTTGAGTACTTTGTGTTGAAAAACTCATAGTTGCTTAAGGGATGAGGATATTTTAGTCATTTGAAATAAACTTGAAGTATCGGTGAGGATATTTTGGTCAACATCGTTTTGTAAAAAGGAATTGAAAATAATAGCCTATGGGTTTTTATTTCAATTGCGTTGATTGGGGCTTTAATTCAGCATTCTAATTCCATGGGGATTTGACTTAAATCCAATTTTGTAATTTAAAATCAACCCAGTTACCAAAAAGAAAATTGAAAATCAACCCCAAACAATGAAAATGGATTTGAGTACTCTAGTTATATTTCCACTCTTCCAATACCCTAAGTCCAAACACACCCTAGGGTAAGAGTAAGTAAGCTCACAGGGGTTATCTAAAAAACGATAATAAATAGTTAGAACTTATTTGCTTAAAAGCAATAATTAGTCCTCATGATGACTTAGAAACTACCCAAGGTGAATATTGTAGAGTTGTCTCTTGATAGCGTATCGGTTTGGCGGATTGCTTTACGCTAGTCAGATGGTCCTACGGTTGTTCCAGATCCCTGGCGGAGCGAGCACTGCACACATGTAACAAGAGAGGGTTAGGAAACTAGGTACCGGCGGGGGGTCGGCCTCTAGCTCTCCGACGATCAAGTCAGATAACAAAGGGAATGTAGAAGAGGAGCTCTCTCAATTAGGGTTTCTAATATCTCATACCTGGAGAGTGAATCCCTGCTCCTATTTATAGGCTTCAATAGTGGCATATCAAGAATGAGATCCCGCATGTTGCTTTCCACCACGTTCTTGACCGCGTCTCCTCCTGCTCTCTTTGTCACTTTTTCAGAATGCCAGACCTGCTACAGAAAATATTCTCTCTTCATAACTGTTTCTGGATTGTGCTTATCTTTAAGTGAAGTAATCAGGGTAGTTATATTTCTGCACATCAGGGATTCTCGGGTACCAGGCGCCTCAAGGTATCTACTAGCTTTTGGGTGTCGGGTGATATGGGCAACAATGGGGACTATTTCTAGAATACTCGGGGAGTTGGGTACCGAGTACTTCTGACTTTTCTCTGATTGCCTCGGCATTTTATGAGTCGGGGGATTCCTAGAGGTTCCTCGGGTTGGTCTCCTCGGGAATTCTTTAGGTCGGTTCTCCAAAAGTCAGAGACTCTGTTGGTGCATCGAGATCAGTTGGGAGGTCTCAGTATTCTCCCCCATCAGTTGGCCCCCGTATTCCCGAGTCCAGAGCTACGTGGCTCGGGAATACAAACCATTTATATCCGTTATTGTTTATTTCGATATAGGTGACATGTCTTTTTAACTATCGAGGTAATATCGGTTGGGGATAAGCTCTAATGATGGCCTTATATTTAATGAACTTTTGTATTCGAGGGGACGTGCTAGCACCGGTTATGAGTCATGTTAAGCGTCATGTCTTTGTTGATCTCTATGTCATCAAACGATCATGCTTAAACCTTTTGAACATTTTAAGATTCACACGTCACCTCCTTTCCCAGGTTGATTTCGTTAACCCTTGGATGCACAACACACGTAGGGTCAAGAATCCTCGGGGTACTCTATAAGTATCTTCCATGAATTTTGGTTAGGCTTTCCTATCCAATTTGCCTATCTTTCGCATATCTTGCTTTTTTTTTTAGTGGTTTCCGACGATTTCTCTATATCCCGACGTTCTCAACACCTATTACACTTAGGGATTCCCGGGCTTTTGAAGCCCTTATCGGTAGTGTAGCGATGTACGAGCAGGCCCTCATGGCGGGCCTCAGGTTTTCGATTCCCTTGTTTAAGAGGAAACTGCTACTCTACCTTGGACTGACACCGGGGCAGTTAATACCCAATGTCTGGCGAATAGCCATAAGGTGTATGGTCCTATGGGCACTAACCTTCAAGGGGAAACATCATCTCACCCTTAACGAATTCTTCCACTGCTATTCAAGGGGTGGTTCTTTTTTGCTAGTCGGGACCCGACCACCACCCTGGTAACTGTGCTCCTGAGCTCCAACAGTGGGTGAAGGAACCGGTACTTTTTTGTTTCTAGTGAAGGTTGGGAGTATCCCCCGTGGGAGGTCCCCATTGTAAAGTTCAACTGGGCTTGGGCATCTACCGTCTACCCAGTAAGTAAGTTGTGAATCTGCTGTTGTTGTTGTTTTTTCATTATTTGAATATTTTTCTCTAAATTGTCTTATGCGCTTCCCCCCCCTCTCTTTTTTGTTAGTCTCTGAAGTAGACGAGTTGTCTGACGATGAGGAGGCTCATATTTAGAAGGTTATAAATTACCCGTCCTACACCTTCCCATACCTCATCACACCTGACCGACTCCATCTGTATGGGTTTAGTCCAGACCCGGGTAACTCACCCTTCCTCTATGTCTTTAGCTCCTCCCCCCTTATTCTTATTCTTTTTCTTTCTCCTTTTTTTCTTATTAATTATTTTTCATTAATTTCTAACCTTGGGTCTATTTTTTGTGTAGCAATGGAGACAGACTGGACTATCTAGGTTGAGCCCAGGAGCTCAGAGAGGCTAAGGCCTAGGAGGCCAAAACAGCTGGCCTGGTAGTGGCTGGCCAGGCCAAGGCAGCTGCAACCTCGAAGAAGAGGAAGTGACACCTTATCTCCGGGGGGCCTTTTAAGGCTTAGGCCCCCCAGGTTACCCCCGAGGCAGTTCCAACACCCCCTTCTGCTCCTGCAGTTGTCATCTAATTTGTTGACTTGGAGGGGGAAACGGCCAGTTCTTCTCCAGCCCCCACCTCCGAGGGCTAAGTTGTCACTCCTACCCCCGAGGTCCCCGTCGCAGTGACCATTACCATGCTGACTCCTACCCAGGTGGCACCAGCTGCGAGTTCCCCGGTGCTTTCTTCTACAATCTCCAAAAGGGGCTAGTCTTCTGCTGAGCCTGCCTCTTGGCTGACAAGGCTGAATCCCGGGGTGGACTATCTCTTGGGGGTGTTCCCCTCGAGGATCTTGAATATGTGAGGAAGAACCTCTCAGCATCTGCTCTGCATCGAGACATGATGCATTACGCAACTAAGGTAAAATCTCTTCCCTTTATGTTTTTCGCTTATTTGTTTTCGGTTTCTTTCTCTCCCTTTCTTTTTGTATTGACTTGAATCTGTCTTTACATACTGTGGCTCTGATGGTAGCCTCTATCCAAAGGTATAAATTAAGTGAACAGGTCCATGCCAACCATCTAAACCGCCTCTCTCAGGCCAAGAATGAGCTCAAGGTCACCCGGGAGGCCACGAAGGCCAAAATTTACAGCCTTGAGGGTAAACTCAAATGGGCTGAGGACTTTCATGCTAGCATGGCCACACGGGCCGTAGAGTAGGAGGCTTATCTTGAGGAGATGGTTGCTCGTGTGTAAGAGGCCGAGAGGGACACCACCCTGGCTAGGGACAAGCTAGGGGTGAGAGGAACCGCCGCATCACGGTTGAGGATAATTTCACTGCCACCCTCGAGAGGGCAGTGAACAAGAAGGTGGTTGAGGCCTTGGAGTGGACACACCTTGAGGCAGAGGTGTAGAGAGAGAAGGGGAGAAGATTCTGGAAGAGGCCCTCAAGGCAGCTACAGTCAAGTACTTGGCCTCGAACACTTTCAGGATCATCAAGGCTGACTGTTTCTTGGAAGGGTTCAAGAATTTTTAGGATCTGGTGGCTAAACAGTTCCCCGACATAGACTTCTCTTCTACTATGCCTGATGAGGGGGTGCAGAGGCTAAGGAAGGATAAAAAGAAGAAGCTAGCTAACGAGGAGGAAAAGTAGCCATCGAGGGGGCGATCGAAGAGGCAGTGGTTGTTGAACCTGGAGAGGCCAGCCGTGAGGAGGTTGTCCTAAGATAGGTGGCATTGGGGGATGGCAAGCCCCAAGAATAGTTGTACTTTTTCCCTTTTAAAAAAAGCTTTTGTAAATTTTCAATATATGAATGAAATTTTCTTTTGCCCCTATTTGCATGTATTGTTTTCTATTTGCAATTTTTCTTTTTAAAATTTTCTAAGTGTGGGTATGTATCGTGGTGATTTCTTCTCGCACTCCCTATGTGTGTCTAGGTAGGCCGGTGTAGGTAATCTTATGAGCGTAGGAGTAATTACGAATTTTTTTTAAGTATGAGTGCATCTTGGGGTAATTAACTATTATCCTAGTGGGGATAGACGATATAAAATTTTTCTAAGTATAGGGATCCCTCGGGGTTAATACTTTAACGACGAATATAGACAGGTGATCAACTAAAATCAACTAAAATTTTCTAAGTATAGACGCATCTCGGGGTCAATACAACCTTGGTTAATGGGTGCATTGCCTTTTTAACATCTTCCTTGAACAGAGGGAGAAGACCCAATGGGTTTCTCATGTTCATAGAAGAATGAGGGTCTTTGGTGGTATTGTCTTTGGTCTTGAGCCCTTTCCCTATGCGGGGGCCTTTCTTGAGTAATGCCACCAGGTACTCTCATATATTGGCTCTAACTTAATTTATTTGTGAGAGGGTGTAGTTGTACTTACTCGATAGAGGAGGGTTGACTTTGGATGTGGCGTGTATGTCCTAATATGCTTTGGGCCTCTTTACTTTAACTGATTTGTGGGACTCCTCTTCGCCTTGCACTTTTTTTAGTCGAGGGATAGGTTGACTTTGCAGCTCAAGGTCAATCTTGCAACTTGAGGGTTAGCCTAATAACCCAAGGGCTAGTTTTGTAACTTGAGCATGAGGTGTGAGATCCTGGAAGGATGGGCCAATCTTGTGGCTTAGGGTCAATCTTGTGACCTGAGTGTTAGTCTTGTAACCCAATGACTAGTCTTGTAGCCTGAGCAGGAGGTGCAAGATCCTGGAAGGTTGGGCTAATCTTGTGACCTGGGGTCAATCTTGTGACCTAAGGGTTAGTCTTGTAACCAGAGGGCTAGTCTTGAACTCTGAGCAGGAGGTGCGAGATCCTGGAAGGATGGACCAATCTTGTGGCCTGGGGTCAATCTTGTGACCTAAGGGTTAATCTTGTAACCTGAGGGCTAGTCTTGTAGCCTGAATAAGAGGTGCGAGTGCCTTGTAACCCAGGCGCGTTGACTTGAAGTTTTGCCTGACCCTACAAAGTTAGAAATTTTCAATGGTTAGAACCATAACGTCAATTTTATTGATAATATTTTCTTAAATGTTCTACATTCCATGTTCGTGGAAGGAGCTCTCCCTGCATTGTCTCAAGGTGATAGGTCTCGGGCCTATTGCAACGAGTTACTCGGTAAGGTCTCTCCTAATTTGGTTTCAGCTTTCCCTTCATTGGATCTTTTGTTGCCAGACTCACCTTCCTGAGAACCAAATCCCCAACTGTAAATCTACGGTCATTGACCCACGAGTTGTAATAATTAGCCATTCTTTGCTTGTAGGCAGCCGTTTGGAGTGTGGCCTCATCCATTTTTTCTTCCATCCAGTCAAGATTGTTCCTGAGGCTCTCTTCATTCTTCCCCGAGTCAAAATTTGTTGTTTTATGCGTTGTCATCCCAATTTCGACTACTATTACCGCCTTGGTTCCAATGTTTCTCTTGCGGGGGTCCTTACTGTGGTACGGTATGCCCAAAGGATACTTGGTAGCTCCTCGGGCCAAAGGCCTTTCGAGTCTTTGAGCTGCTTCTTGATTATACTCAGCAACGTCTTATTGGTCACTTCCACTTGGCCATTGGGCTGGGGGTGAGCTGGGGAAGAGAAGTGATTTTTAATCCCAAACTCTGAGCAGAAATCTCGATACCGGGCCGTGGGCCTTGGTTTTTGCACGATGGGTGAACCACTAAGAAAGTGATCCACTCATCATGGGTCTAACCCACGATGGTTTGGAGTCACCACTAGTCTTTTTAAAGATGTGACTGGACATCTATTTTTAAAAAATAAAATAATTTTTAAAATTCTTTTGAAATGTTTGATTCCATTTCAAACTGGTCGACTCAAGGATTTAGGGTAGGTGGTTCAGTTATGGACCAAAGAAGGTGTTAGGCACCCCGGTCCATCCACATATGCGCTTACCTACTTAAACTGGTTCAAATTAGGGTCGATATTCCATTTATGGTGTGTGCGGCTATGTGTACATAACAAATTATATAGTAGAAATTCATCATCTACTTAACATATTATCTACAAAATTAAATAAAAAAATGAGATAGAGAACGTATCTTAGGCTATTTTCACTTATAGCTAACTCCAATGTCGCACACGGATGATGGTATTCTTCCCTGGTTTTGGACAACACTTCCTTATTGGTGATTAATTATTAACATTGGTTTAGGGCAGTCACTTTAGCCCAAAATTAGAGATGGAGAATGAATGAATGACGAGTAGGGATCCAGGGAGAGATTGTTACTGAATGTGAAAATAGATTAGAGAGGCAGGTTCTAGTGTTTTTTTACCATGATGAGAGCCAAGGCTTAGGGTTTTCTCCCCCTCTAAAGAAGAGGGTAGGTCCTATTTATAGGTTTTTTTGGGGTGTAAGATTTTAATTTGATTTGATTTATTAAATTTTATATTATTTGATTTTATTTAGATTTATTTGATTTGATTGGAATTATTTGATTTTTGAATTATTTACTTATTTGATTGGATTTGATTTGGTGTGATTAGCTTTTTTAGAAATTGTTAGAATATTTGACTTAGGTTAATTAGGAAAGATAGGATTAGCATGACCTATTTTAGCTGTAAATTTTTTTTATAAAAGTTGGTAATAATTTAAAGGATATTATTAGCTTATTTTAGTTAAATTTGTGTTAAGAAAAATTTATTGGATCCAATAGATTATGTTTTATTAGGAAATACTTAATTGGGTCATATTTATTAAATATTTAGAAGGGTTTTGAATTTAGTTGACTATTTTGTAAAGATAATTGATTGGATTGATATCTTAGTGAAATAATATACTATAAGAGATTCGTTTTTTGAATTTGAATACTCCATAGAGGCCAAAACGTGTAACTCTTGGTGGGGCCTCCACATCTCTACAAATTTGCTAAAATCCCGTGAGAAAGGATTTAAAGTGGGAAGCTTTGTGGGTCCCAACTTTTGGCATGGTTTTTTTTTGCTAAAATTGGACAGAAAAGAGAGTTGGACGTCCACCCCTTGTGGGGTCCATCCTGATACAAGCTTAAGGGTTTGACCTATTCATTATTATTGTTATTATTATTATTATTATTATTATTACTACTACTACTACTACTACTACTACTACTACTATTATTATTATTATTATTTAGATTAGAATGGGCCTGAGTTATTTGAAAGTTCGAGCCCTGAGCTGAATTTATAAAAGAAGCTAATTCTAGTTATGGCTTGGTTTCGAGTTGGGCTTAAGGCTTGTTTAGGGTTTTAACGCTGAGTGAAAGTGTGCTGAGTTCGAATCATGAGGCC
>JAOXJP010228838.1:0-11052 GCA_025762735.1 Platanus orientalis | reverse complement strand
CGACCCCAAATAGTTGGGATAAGGCTGTTTGTTGTTGTTGTTGTTGTTGTATGTATGAGAGTATTTCTTATCCCTCCATACGTTTTTCCCTTCTGTACTTTCTTCTTCCCTTCTTCTACAAATCCTAACACTTTGATCACACAACTACACTAATCCACTTCGTATTAGAACCTAAAACACAAATCCGGGGTCAGAGAACAACTCTTCATTGTCTGTCTGTCGATTGCTGATGTCAGCGGGTCGAACAGATGACGACATCATCCGTATGGACCTAGTAGACGAGTGACGAATTTTTCAGATCTTGGTAGCTTGTGATTTATGGAGTTTTTTTGGTACTACTGCTCGAATGATTTGAGGTTGTATGCTATATTTTATGCATGTTTTTTTTATTTTCTGAGATTTTTCTCAGATTTACTTCATCTAATCAATCCGATTCTGGAGTTTCTGGGCTGCGATTTGTGTTCATTTTAGTTTCTCTATATGTGACCGACATTTTGCCGAGTCCCAGGCAGTTCTATGCTCATTTGAGCATTTTGTGAAGTTTTTGGGGTACTACATCTGCCGCCAGCCCCTATACTAGGTTTTTTTCTGGTTTGTTTTTCTTCTGTGATGACTTTAGCAGCTTTTTCCTTGTTATGGTGCTTCTTGATCATGAGCCACTGTGGGACCTTGTGCTACTCTGTTAAGCTCTGTTTGGATGGATCTTTTTTTTTTTTGGCTTGTGATGCTGTTTTAAACTTCTTTGTGTGCTCTTTCTGAGACTGAGGTCATGGATCCTTTTATTTGTGCAACTACCAGTGTTTGGTACTCTGTTTCTACTGTGAACTAGTGACCTACAGCGCAATCGTGTTCATCTTGCTATTTCTTTAAAGTCTCATCAGCTTGTAGTGTGATCTAATAGTGTCCTACTCGTGTTTATGCCGTGAGATTGTGTCGAGGCATTGTTATGAGGATTACTATTGCTGGCGTGCATAATGCTTCAGTATAATCTTAGCCCTTAGAGACTTTGTGTGCTGCTGGGTCATCTTGTGGCTGTGACTTTGTGAGTGATCTTGTGATAGTCATATGAAGGTTTCTCCTGTGATTGTGGACAATTGTTGATGTTTTTACTTGTTAACACCTGTGGGCTGTTCTTGGAACATTGGTGTGAGGAACTTGTCCACATTAACCCACTGATTAATTGTGTGTTCTTATTGGTTCATTCTTTGTGGCTGATCAGTGTGATAGCATTAATGTTGGTGCTAACGCTGCATGTTGCTAGGAAGTGGTTCTCTTTTACAGTGGAGTGCTTGCTTCTATTATGTGATTCTTTCACGTTGTTTGCTCTTGGGATGCTTAGCCCTCTCCTTGTGACGTGTTGATACTCTGAAGCAGTTGTATCTCTTGGCTTCCTGCTTTCTATAGCTTATTGGAGTTTCATGCTCTCATTGGCAGCTTTGTCTGTGGGATCGCTCCCGGTTATCGGGGTGCATTGGGCTCTGGTGGTGTTGTGTAATTCTTGGAAGCAATGTATTTGGTCTCTTCGTTGGTTGTGGATCACTCTATTGTGGTGTTTCTACATTTTTTTTAAGTGATTATTTCTGGCATGGATATCTCCAGTTCTTCTAATCCCCCCCCCCCTTGAAGAAATAATTTTTTTTAAAAGGCAAATTACAACACAGTTTCGGCCTCTAGTGTCTCTTCTGGTTGTTCTGGTGCTTCAATCTCATCTCATAGCTCTTTGTCTAGTCATCCTTGGATCATTGATTCTAGGGAATCTCATCATATGAATGGTATGTCCAGCCTTTTTTCCTCATACCATGTTTGTTCTAGCAGAGACAAGGTGTGTATTGCAGATGGTTCCTTGTCTACAGTGGCTGGTACTAGTTGCATTCCTCTTACATTTTCTTGGCCCTTGTCATTTGTGTTTCATGCTTCCAATTTTAAGTTGATGTTTAAGTTAATCAAATTATAAAAGCTTTGAATTGTCGTGTTACGTTATTTTCTTCGTATTGTGTTTTTTAGGACTTGAAGACGGGGAAGACTATTGGCAGAGGATATGAGGATCAAGGTTTATATCTTATGGATGGCTGTTCTTTAGTTTCCTCTACGATTCAATAGGCATCATTTCCTTTATCTCTAGCTCAATAGCTAGTCTCCCCTTTTGTCTTCTTTTTCTCAACGTGATCATTTTATTCAGTGGCATTCTTGTCTTGGCCATATTTTATTTCCCATGTTATAAAAAGTATTTCCAAAATTATACTTTTCGATTACTAATTTCCAATTTGAAACTTGTGAGTTGGCTAAGCATTGTCGCTCTTACTATTCCCCCAGTATGAGTAGTAGTTCTATCTCATTTTCCCTTGCTCATTCAGATGTGTGAGGACCTGTCCCAATTGCTTCCTTGTTTGTCTTTCGTTATTTTGTGACCTTTATTGATGATTATTCTAGGGAAAATTGGATTTATTTGTTAAAATCCAAGAATGAGGTTTTTTGGCTTTTTAGTTGTTTCACAAATTAGCTAAAACACAATTTGACACTAAGCTCAAAGTTTTTCCTTTGGATAATGGTGAGGAATATATCTTGTGCATTCATCTCTTAACTCTCTCAGCATGCTTTCACCATTCACAAAACTACTTGTCGTGGCATTGCGAACAAAATAGAGTCGGTGAGAGAAAGAATTGTCATCTTCTTGAGATCACTCATTCCTTAGTCTTTCATATGCATGTTCATCAAATTTTCTAGGCTGATTCTTTTCAGACTATTGTTTACTTAATGAATTATATGCCTTCCCACATTTTTGGCTTTAAATGTTCTCTCAAACTTTTTTATTATCACTCTCTCGGGTCCTCTCTCCCTCCTAAGGTTTTTATTTGCATTTTCTATATTCATGTTTCTAAGTTTGACAGTTTCAAGTTGGACCCCAAGGCTCTTGAGTGCATTTTCCTTGGGTATGCTCCGAATCAGAAGGGCTACAAATGTTGCCATCCCTCTACTCAGAACCACATTGTCTCCATGGATGTTACATTTCATGAGTTTGTCTCATTTTTTTCCCTTTGCTAGCCATAACTTCAGGGGGAGAATAAACAAGAAGGGGAAAATGAGTTGACTCAACCTATACCTGTTTCTCCGTATGTTTTTTATGTTGATGGTTGTTGTAGCCAGGGGGAGATGGAATACGTAGTTACTCATAAAGAGAAAGAACTAGTGACAAACATCTAAAAGAAACTTTGGATGCAAGATTTCACTCATGTGTTTGTAAGGTGGAAGCAAAGCGTTGCCTCCGTCCCTAAATCTCGTGTTCTTCTCTAGTAGGTCTCCTCGTCTTTAGGTATTTCTCCTCCTATGCCTCATGATGATTCCCACTTTCCTATTGCAATTAGGAAGGGTATTTGTTCTTATACTTAGCATCCCATTACTAATTATGTATGATATGATTCTTTGTCTATTGAGTTTAGGGTTTTCTCTACATCTTTGTCCTCTGTTTCCATTCCATACAATGTATTTGAAGCACTTTTCCAACCTTAGTGGTGAAGAACAATGGAAGATAAATGTAAGCAATAGAAAAGAACAACACATAGGATGTAGATTGTAACGACCAACATTTCATTTAAGGGATAAAAATATAATTTTAATTCTATGAGGGTAAAATTGAATTTTTTACATGTTTAAATATATCATAGAGTGGTTTAGGAACCCATTGGACCAAGTTAGAAGTGAAAAACCTAAGTTGAGTCTTAAACCTGTCAAGTTTGAAAGATATCTCAACTTTGCATTTAAGGTACCTTTGCGAGCCAAATGACACAAATCCCGAGATAATTGGGAGTCATGTCATACCTTGATGGAAAGATCTAGGAGTCTACTTTCCAAAAAAGTAAACGGTGTACGATTACGAATTTCGTAGAAGACGTTATGCTTATTTTACCACGAGGTGTCTATGCTGACAGGCATGTGTATTTGGGGTACATTCCGGGGTCCACTGACACCAATTCAGAATAAACTAGAGTATGATCCATACCTTGTTAGAAAGGTCTTTGAGTCAAGTTTCCAACCCAACAAACAGTTCACAAAAATGAATTATGTAGAGAAAGTTACGGTCATTTTAGTGCGAAGTAGTCAAACCTGGAAAAAGAGCATCCAGATTGATCCGACCCATGTCGGATGGATCTACACTTAGCGGATCGATCTGACCACTATCCGAATCGATCCGGGATCTCAAAGATTTACAAAAATCTTCATAAAACAATGTCGGATTGATCCGATATCTTTGCAAATCGATCTGATACCCCTTTGGATCGATCCAACACCCTCTAGATCAATCTGAATTGACCCAGATTGCATTTTTTTGAACCCAAATCGATTTTTCTTTGTTTTGGGGAGTGTAAGACCCTTCCAACTCGACCCAAAACCTTATAAATAAGATAAAAAAACCCTAATGGCCTCACTTATACTAAAAAAGAAAGGGTTAGAGAGGTTTAGAGGATTTGGGAGCTAAGTGTGAGAGTTATTCCCCAAATTGGGTAAGTTTCACTCCCAACTTTGAAAATCTTGTTAGAATTAGTAGTTTTCTTATTGAATCTTCTAATTCTACTTGATTTATGTTATATCTACATCATTTTACAGAGAATACAGGAAATGATAAGGAGGTTCTTCTCCAAGATCTTCTTGAAGAGTAGGAAAAGAAGCTTAGGTAAGTAGTTATACAAAACTTACTCCATTTCTTATTTGTTTTAGGTTCTTAGAAGTTTTGTAATGGTGAAATCTTGATTTTATGTATGTTTTCTCATATGTTTGTGAAACCCTTTACGAGGACCTTAGAAACCCTAACTTTTTTGGTGATTTGTGATGAAGTCTTGCCATATTATGCTATGATCTTAGAAATCTCTAATTTAATTTGTAAAAAAAAGTGGTTTTACATTATATGTAAATGTATTTTCTTAAGATATTGGATTCTATGAGTTTTGAAAATATGTAAGATAAGGATCTGTAAATCTATAGTCTCCATGATAGTTATTAATGCATGAAAAGCTTGATTTCCATGAAAAACATGAATACTTAAATTACAGTTGAGTATTTCTTAACATATTATTGTAAGAATGAAGAAATTGATTTGATTACATATGTAGGAATTGATTATAATACATGTTGACTCTTACTAGAATAGAAATAGTTAATGGTGACATATAAATTGCTTAGAGATTGTTATTGAATGATCCAAACAAGTTATAAGTTAGGATTATGAATGTTTTGAAAGCATATATAATATGATTATTGTTGGAAATCTCATTTGGGCTAAATGTATTGATTATATAGTGCTTGAAAGTATAATACCATGCAAAATTCTATGATTTTTTGTTGAGTAAGTTAGAGATTGATTTATTAGTGTTGCACACTATTCTAATCATTAGCAAATGTATAATGTAAAGTTGGATGACTTTTTATGATATTAGTGAATGTCTATAGTGATAGACTTCTTCTCTATTACTAAGTTAATGAATGTAACATGTGAATAATATATGCTCTTGTGTTATGGTCAAAGAATGCTCATGTAGTGATATGATAAAGTAAGTTGGTCATTAATGAATGAAGAGTGAAATAGATAAAGAATCAAGAAACATAAAGAAGATAAGTAAGATTGTCAAGATGTAAAGGTCACATGATTGGAAATAAGTAAAGAATAAAATAAGTTAAGTAAGGAAAGTAAAGACAAGTGTCTTAATTATGATAGCCGTCCCATTGAATAAGAATGCAATGGTATGATGGCCCTCCCATTGGGGTAAGAATGCAATGGTATGACGGCCCTCCCATTGGGGTAATAAATCAATGGTATGACGGTCCTCCCATTGGGGTAAGAATGCTATGGTATGACGGCCCTCCCATTGAGGTAATAATGCAATGGTATGATGGCCCTCCTATTAAGGTAAAAATGCAATGATATGATGATGTCCCTCATGATTAGAGATAATATGATATGTCAAACGTAAGTAAATGAAAGTAAAGTGTAAGGTAAATGAAGGAAAAGTGATAAGTAAATACTAAGACAAGGACAATGAAAATTAATGAGTGATAAATAAAAGCATGATGAATGATAAATAACATATTATAAATAACCAGTAAGAAGGTGAATTATTAAGTACTAAGATAAAGATGGACTCGTTGAATATAGAATTAAAATTTCATGTCTTACTATGTAAATGTGTTACTATGATTGCTAATTAATTAAGAATGATGCATGCCTAGTTTAAAGTGATTTTTATTTGCATATTCATATTAGGGAAGTATAATCTATGCATGATAAATGAATAAAAGTGTTTATTAAGATGTACACTAGATATCTTTACTATAGATGGACTATGAAATATTTACCATATGTAGGTAGAATCATGTATATTGCCATATGTGGATGCTAGAAGAATACCATAAATAAAGAGAAGCATGTGAATTGAAATGGCTAGTTCTTACATGAAGAATCATGATGATGAATGTTTAAATCTTATGATAATTATTAGATGATGTATGTACACTAGCACATGCCTGCACGCTAAAATTTATATGAATTCTATATGAAGATATACATAATATTTTGTATTGAAAGATTCATGCCTTGCTTGTTCAGTTTCTGTAGTAAGTTTTGTGTACCTACTTACAAGCCGTGGATCTCACCCATCCATACCATTTTTATTACATGAGAGGTTTAGTGCAATTGAGCATTTTAGAGTACCTTGAGGCCTAAAGGGAGGCATGCAGCAGATACTTCATCTTTCATTAGTTTTTCGCTTACTTTAGACTTTATATTTAATATTAGACCTTCATTTTAGAATATATTAAGATAAAAGTTTGACTTTTAAGACTTATAACTTTATATTCGATTTATAGGAATAGGAGTTTATGATATAATGGTTAGTTGATATTTATATTATGGATTATTTCCGCTACACCCTTAAGATTATGGTTAGATGTGATAGTTTATGATTTTGTTGCTTATGTTATTTTAAGGTTAAAGTTAAGAATTCCATGAAGATCACAGGTTTAGGTAAAAGGTTTAAATTGATAGCCAATTTTGTATATATCTGGTTTAATAGCAGCTCGATTTCACGCCTAAATAAGGTAGTGAATTTCGGGGTCGTTACATAGATCATCTAAGAGGGAAAGAGCCATTGGAGTGCAAAGGGGTATTCTTTGCGAAGCTACAATCGAATGGCACTGCTGAGAGATAGAAAGCCAAATTGGTAGCTAAGGGTTAATCCTAAACTTATGGGATTGAATATCAAGAGACCTTTGCTCTAGTAGTAAAGATGAATTCATTCAGGATCTTGATCTCTGTTACCGTAAATCAAGGATGACCATTGTTCCCACATGATGTCAAGAATGCATTCCTTTATGAAGACCTTGAAGAGGAAGTCTACATGAGATTACCTCCTGGTTTCTAGCTCATTATTGGCAAAGGAAAAGTGTGTTATCTCAAGAAAGCTCTTTATAGTCTCAAGTGTGATTTAAAAAATTTTGTAGTGTCATGCTAAAAAATGGTTATAAGTAGTGTCAAGCAGATCATACCCTCTTAGTGAAACACCAACAGGGGAAGGTGATAACTCCCATTGTTTATGTTGATGATTGTTTTTTTTTTTAATGAAATGTTGATGATATTGTAGTTATGAGTGATGACCATTGTAAGATCAACAACCTAAAAAGTTTTCTTGGCAAGGAGTTTAAGATCAAAGATATAGAACTTTTAAGATACTTCTTTGGTATTGCAGTTGCTAGATCCAATGATGGCTTCTGTCTCAATGAAAATAAGTATTAGATCTCCTTTAGAACTCTAGAATATTAGGTTTAGACCTTGTGAAACTCTCATTAAGTCTAATCACCGTCTACATGGAGATCAGGGCCACCGACTTATTGATATTGGGCATTATCAGAGACTTGTGGGGAATCTTATCTATTAGACCTTGACTATACCGGATATCTCTCATATGATTGGAGTGGTTGGTCAGTTTATATATGCTCCTAAGCATCTTAAGGCAACATACTACATTTTCCATTATTTGAAGAAGAGTCCAAGTCAAAGACTCTTATATGGTAGAAGGCGTGATTTTTTAGTAAAGGCCTTCACCGATGCAGATTGGACAGAATCTTTTACTAATAGAAAGTCCACTTCAAGTTACTAAACCTTTGTAGGAGACAACCTTGTCTCTTGGTGTAGCAAGGAGCAGCTAGTTGTATCCTAGTCAAGTGCAGAGGCAAAGTTTCAAGTCATGGCGCATGAAATTTGTGAGGCGTTATTTATAAGTGGCTTTCTTATAGAGTTGGGATTTAACTCTCAAGGCCCTATGCGATTATATTATGATAGTATAGCCGCAATTGACATTGCGCATGATCCCGTTCAACATGAACAAACTAAACACATCGAGGTTAACACACTTCATCAAAGAGAATTTGCAAAACAAACAACTATATATTCCCTTTGTGAAGACTAAAGATTAGTTGGCTGATGTGTTCACCAAGGGACAATGCAATCCTAACTTTAGTAGGATTGTTGGCAAGCTTGGCATGCATAATATTTACATTCCAGCTTGAGGGAGAGTGTTGATGTATATGGGAGTTTAATATGTAGGGGTATACTTGTACATTGGAATATAGGAGCATACTAATGTAGGATCTCAATAGGATTAGGTTCCCACAATAATTAATTGATGAATAAAAGCCTAAAATAAATTCTGATGCAAGAAACATTAAATCTTGAAATTGATATATGACTAAAAATTAAAGAAAACAATTTAAGAAATCAAATCTTTGTGTAAATAAATGTAAGAATCAAATAAATCAATTAAAGACTACTCCAGTTAGTAAATAGAAGAAGAATATTTGAGAAAATTGAAGAGAATTGAAAAACCAAGAGGATATCAAGAAGGGCCGAAAATCTCCAAAATTTGGGTTTTGATTTTTGGAACCCTAATTTTGAGGGGACACCTAGCCGCACCTCCTCTTTTATGTGGGAGAATGGTTCTATGAAATAAAATTAAAAGGAAATGGGGTTCAGGATGTGGTAGCTACAAGAGTGGGTTTTCTTGGTTTTAGGGTTCTTGAAATTTAGGGAAAAATTCAAGAAAAATGGGATTTTAAGGTTGAAAATTAGGGAAAATGGTATGGATGGATTTAAATGTTGAATATATCTGCATCATAGATTTATGACTAGTCTCTCTCCTTGGGGAAGTCTCCCCAAGCTACCTAATAAGAGATGTCTCATGAACTAAGCTCCCCACATGATGATTAGAGGGAGATACTTGCTATGAAAATTCCCCATCTTGGACAGGTTCTTTACCTTCATTTAGACTTTGAATGTCTGATCGTAAGGTTTCAACTATACCCACAAGCTGTTGAACTAACCCCTCAAGCTTGTCCATATGGGATGTCAATTCTGTCTTGGTGGACTCTAATTCACGAGCTTTTTTTTTACCTTGCTGACAAATTATTGTTACTGACCCCTACCATGGTGTTTAGGGCTTGCTCAAATAAATTTTAAGGTGTTAGATCCTTTTAAAAAAACCTAAAGGATTTCAGGGTAGCCCTAAAATAATTAAAAGGATCCCAACAATCGAGTATGGAAATTTCTTATTAAAGAAGAGGATATCAAAGTAGTCCCTAAATTGATTTGAAGCCCTTTTAAAAGGCCTTGAATTAAGTTTAGACACTTTTGAAGGAACCCAATATACAGTGATAACGGTGGGCACAATATAAGAGATAAGGAAGAAATCAATTAGGGTTTTGATAAGAAAAGATCCTAACTAGAAAGGATTTAGTTGGAAACCGAAAACTCTGATACCAAATATGATGTAGGATCTCAATAAGATTAGGCTCTCACAATAATTAATTGATGAACAAAAACCTAAAATAAATTCTGATGTAGGAAAGATTGAATCTTGAAATTAATACATGCTGGAAATAAAAGAAAACAATTAAAGAAATCAAACCTTTGACTAAATAAATGCAAGAATCAAATAAATCAATTCAAGAATGCTCCAATTAGTTAATATAAGTGGGGAATTTTGGAAAATAGAAGAGAAATTGAAGAAACAAGAAGAGGAAATCAAGAAGGGCTAAAAATCCCCAAAATTTGGGTTTTGATTTTTTGGAACCCTAATTTTGAGGGGATACCAGGGGACACCTAACTGCCTTCTTTTTTATGTGAGAGAATGGTTCTATGAAAGAAAATTACAAGGAAATGGGGTTTAGGATAAGGCGGCTGCAAGGGTGGGTTTTCTTAGTTTTAGGGTTCTTGAAATTTGGGGAAAAGTTCAAGAAAAAAGGATTTTAGGGTTGGAAATTAGTGAAAATGGTATGGATGGGTTTAGATGATTATGGAAGGGTTTGGTTTGAAATGAATTAGGTTTTGGGTGAAACGGATAAAAGTAATCAGAGAAAAGAGGTTGTTAGAAAATTTTTTGTAACAATTATTTCAAGAAAGAGTGAAAAGAAAGGAGAAGAAATGTGGGAATTATATGGATATGTAAAGGAATGATGGGAGATAAGAAAGATAATGTAAGAAACAAAAGAAACTAGAAAATCAGCAAGATTAAAAAAAAAAGAAAGAAGAGGAAAAGAGATAGGGGTGTGGGGAGAGAAGAGAGGAGAAGAGAGAGAAATAGAGATGAGAACTCGCCTTTGTGTGAGGGATTCTCGAGAAAAACAGCACCAGCCATGAGGCTCCAAGCCTTTTCAAAATTTCATCAATCAAAAACTGATTTACATAAAGTGATGGGTGGTTTTTTAAAGACCCCAAGTAAAAATAACAATGTTTTGACTAAAATACCCCTATCTAAGGAGTTGTACGGCCAACACTAAAAACTCCATAAGAACTTAAAAAATAAGAAGGCTAAAAATTATTCTAAATTGCAACTAACTCCCACCCTATGGCTCATAAGGCTTTATTACATAAAATTCCCCATAATTAATCCCAAAATTATAAAGAAAACCAACTATAATTAAATGGGCAACAAGTTTTATCATGGTTAACTAAACTTTTTAATAAGATATTAAGAACTAAAAAAATCCCAGATGAGTGGAGGAAAAGTATTA
>JAOXJP010228837.1:0-11052 GCA_025762735.1 Platanus orientalis | reverse complement strand
GGTTTATGGACGCTTCCCTTAACAAATGCTCATCACTGCTTCTTGTCAGGGGCTGACACAGCAGCGTTGAAAAGTGACTTTCACTTTTTTGGGGAGCGTATATTCACTTTTCGCGCTGATGTGCCCACTGCCTGACAAGAAGCAGTGGTTAGCATTCGTTAAGGTGAACATTTTTTTATCCATTCACCTAACCGTCGCATCACGATCATGTATGCCAAGATTAACTTGGACCAACTCAAAGTGATTATTGTCACCATACAGGGACATGCCTTCACAATCACAAACTTTCAAATGATACCATGTTTGCTTTGGTAACAGTTAGACGGCGCATCTTGGCACCTTCTTTCACCTCTGCTTCATTAAATCTCCGAAAACAAATCTTTTGTGACCAACAATGATGTGACTAATGTGTGACCACACCACAGTCTGATACTGGTGTGTATAGAGTTAAAGGCGTAAAAGATGGTACTTAATTCAAAATGTAAGTGCTCATAACGAAGCACCAAATTCAAAAGGGAGCAAATTACATGTCCAGGATTTGGTGTACTAGGCACAAGGTGACTTCATTTCGAATAAAATGGGTGGGAATTTGAATTTCATTTAACCCCATTTTATTCCATGTGAAGTCACCTGGACACCACATCATGGATAGAGCATCTTTTTCGAATTACAAAACACATTAAGTGTCGGTCTATTGTGTAAATCACACATTGGTCAAGGACTTTTTCCTAAATTATTTCTTTGATTTTTCTCGCTATCCGTTTAATAATAATAGTAATGATGATGATGATGATTGCATGTTTTTTTTTTTTTTGTGTGTGTGTGTGTGTAATAAAGAAAACTTTATTGATAATTTATCAATCGGTGACATTTCAAATCATCTTTGTCTGTGATTCCTTGCAACCATTGTGGTGAGCTACTCTTCCTATATGACATATTCAGATGATTAATCTTATATTCATATGCTACTTTATGAAATTCTCTATTAACATAATTGTACACACAAATTTCGTGTGTAAATTCATAATACAAAAAATATGTAACAAATTCAATAAATGAATATTTGTAATAAAATGAATGGAACACAACTCTTTGATTTTTACACTCTTTTACAAAAAAAGTAAAACCTATGATTCTTAGTCGAGGAATCTAAGGGTTTAACGATGTGTTTCTTTGATCTGAGTGTTGGTGTGCTTGACTGTTGGGGAATCACTTCTCTTTGTGACTTCGTGCTTAATCCAAAAATGAAAGAAACACCGTGAATCTCGCTCTCAGGGCTAGATTTGTGGTGTGTTTCTGAGTTGCAAGAAATCTTCTTCTCTTTAGTAATGAACTGTTGTTGATAGAAAAATTGAAAAATATGCCTTGAGTCTTCAAGCCTTTGGAGAGCTCTGAAGATGCTTTGAGAATCTTCTTCGCTCTAAAGCTTCTTGCTTTAAGTCTTTTGCCAAAATATCATTTCTTTATGTGAAAGTGAGGTATTTATAGACTTGAGGTTAGAATCTAGCCAAAACCCTTGATTGGGTGTTGATTTTATGCTCTTACCCTTTTGAGTCTAAAAGAGTGATTACACCTTCCTTGTTTGGAGAGAAGTGCAATTTATGGAATTTTTTATATTCCATAAGTGGCATAACTTTCCTTCTTTACCTAAGAAATTCAAGATTTGATTTTATTCAAGTCTCTCTCTTGTGGGCCCCATGCAAGCTAGGTTTTTGGGCCAACTAATGGGCTAATACAAGTGGGTTTGGTGATCTTATGAGTTATTACTTAAAACCCGAATCAGGCCCAATGGTCTTGTCCATGTATTTGGGCTTACTTTATGAGTGTAAGGCCCATATATGACTTTTGGATATGCTGTGAAGGTGTAGGCCCTTGTTTACAATTTAATAAAATTTTATGTATCTACAAATGCCCCTTCAAGGATGTGTCAATGGAAGCGCAATGATGATGGCGCATCCTTGATCCTCACACATTAGTCAGACTTAATTGTTTGGCTACTTTTGGGCCAAAAGAATAGTGGGACCCACAAGTCGTTAGAGGCAGGTCTGCCTACACTCATGTTCACCTTAGTGAGGAGAATAACGTCATATGACTACTTGCTCAAAACCACCAATGGGTGAATGAGAACTCACATCCGAAAGTACTTATATAGTTGAACACTAGTAAAAAATGTACCCAGAATTTTTTTTCAAATATGACTGTTTGGCCATTTTTGGCCAAAATAAAAGAGGGACCCGGAAGTCTCTTGGGGCGGGTTCTCCTGGATTCATGTTCACCTTAGTGAGGAGAATAACGCCATATAGCCTCTTGTACAAAACCACCAATGGGTAAATGAGAACTCATCTCCAAAGGTGCCTAGTTGAACACTGGTTACAAATGTACCCAGATTTTTTTTATATGATTGTTTGGCCATCTTTGAACCGAAATAAAAGTGGGACCTGAATGTCTTTTGAGGCGGGTCAGCCTGCATTCACGTTCATCTTAGTGGGGAGAGCGATGCCATATGGCCGGTTGCTCCAAACTGCCAATGGATGAATGAGAAATCGCTTTCAAAAGTGCCCACATGGACTAGCCCATGAACCTTTGTGTTTTCATATACACTGATATTCAACATAAGTTTCAGTCTCAAGAGGCGTCACTGTTTTGTAGAAGGGGGAGGACCAACATAACCAAACCGGACGGGTTTAGAAACCACCTTTTATCTTTTTAGAAACCGTCACTGGCTGGGGACGCTCTCGCCCTTTTTTTTTTTTTTTCTTATATTTCTATTTTCGGTGAGGTTTCTCTTCTTATGCGTTTTTCTTTTAAGAAACCGCCGTGTGGGTTTTCTACTTTCTCTTCTCGGTGAGGTTTCCTCTTCCTTTTTTTTTTTGGGTGATAAATCGCTGCCCCCATAGGGTTTTCCTTCATCTTCTCCACACGCAAGGGCTAACCTGGGGGTTTCATCATCGTCTCTAGCAAGCGAACAAAGCCGGTCCAGCTTCTCTCTAAACTTGGGCTCCATGGCAGAGTCAGGCCGGCCCGTCCTCCAACTGGTTGTATAGGCGAAAGACAATTGATTTGCAGCGTGAACAATGGCTTATCTGTCTGAACAGTGACGATCCTCTAGCAGAGAATGAAGCAAGTAGCGACCCTGCTTTAGAGGTATGTACGACTCTTTTTCCAGCTTACTCCGTGCCATTGCTCGATGCACCATTCTTCAAGAACCGGTGAGTTGTTCGAACATCACCTTTGCATGATGCAATGCATAGTTTGTCTCCAATCAGTGCATCAAAGAGCCGAGTGATCCGTGTTCCCTTGCTGAGCTGCAATGTCTTAATCTGTTCTTCCAAGTCTATTATGGATGACCTCGTTGAAACCATATCCATACAATAGCTTGACCCTGTGCTCATCGCCTATGCTAGTAGCCAAATGTTGTGGTGCCTCGTCCTCGTCTGTGTTGTAAACATCAGCCCTCGCAACACTAGCAACCAACAGCATAAGAGAGGAACTCCAAGTAGCGGGTCCAGATTGTGGCCGTGGTGGTTCTCAGATTAAGAAGAGCTTTTTTTTTTTTTTCTTTTCCTTGTGAGCCTTCTTTACTTAATAATTCATGTAGTGGCCTGCTGACCATATATTTTCTCCCTTCTTTATTTATTTATCCCTCAAGTATTGATGTGGTAGCTCACAAGCTATCATATTAAAATGGTGGAGTGAGATATGACCTCATATGACCCCACAATCAACAAGAGGAATTCAATACTTGATCTCATTTATTGAAGGAAATAACTAAACAGCTCTTTTTTATTCTTTTTACCGATTTTTCACAACTCCAATGACTTCTTTTCCTTTTTTTTTTTTTTTTTTTGACATTCCATAGCTGACCCGGAATCTGGTTTATCTAAACCCTCCTCATATTTACATGGCTGACAAGTTTTCAAAACGTTCCAACAGCTCTCATTGTCTTGTTGGTTGCATGCTCGTTGAACAACGGTTTCGTTCATGACATGACAATGTGGAATTTCAACTTTTGATGTTGTGACATCTGTTGTTTGTCTCCCCCCCCCCACTTTTTTTTTGAAAATTTTCTGACCTCCTTTTTTTAACAGGTGTCCACAATTGAGCAGCACCTCACATCTTGAACATTTTAAGAGGATTTGTCTTAGAGCCATCACACTTAATGAAAACGTAGAAGCCTGATTTCCTAAACAAACTGTGTATTTCTTTGATGTGTGATCAATCCGTGTTGGTTTGCATTTCAGATGGTATCTTGTCCAGGCCAAGGATATTGTATATTCCTTCTTGTGTTTTGGACTTCAAAGCTGCTCCTTGGCTATTCACGTATCCATTGGCAATGTATCTACATGCCACAAACCTTTTTACAAGATCCATTATAAGCCATTGTTGTTGCTTATCTCTCTTTTGTAGCACTTATTATTTGTGGATCCACACCCTTACAACTTGAAGGATTTTGTCTTCTTTGTGGAATCATCTTGGCTTCTACAAAGATAATTTTTGATTTCAAGTATAGAATTGTGTTGCATCTTATTTTTCTTGTGTCTCCTTTGCAGGAAAATCCTTCAGTATTTTTCCTCAGCATACGAGAAACCTATTGGCCAATAACCCTCTATCTTCTAGTAGAATGGGACCGACATCTTTACCTCACCTCTGACACGAAGTTTAATCGAGAGGGGTGATCCTAGGATAAGGATTCGTCTTTCATCTTAGCATGATAGATGGTGTCATCATCCCTTACCTTGATATTGAATATATTCCATGGTCAAAAGCAGTGACCCTAGAGATAGCCGACTGATGTTAAGATTTATGAAGAACAACAAAGAAGCCTTCATAGTTTGAGTTCAGAGACATTGCATTCTGCCTCAACATATAAGAAACCTATCGGCCAATAACCCTCTATCTTTTAGGGGGATGAGAGCGACATCTTTACTTCACCTCTGACACAAAGCTTAGTTGAGGGGGGTGATCCTGAGACAAATATTCATCATTCATCTTAATAGGATGGATGGTCTCATTGTCCTTACCTTAACATTGGATATATTCTATGGTCAAAATAAGTGGCCCTAAAGATAGCCGGCTAGTGTTAGGATTTTTTAAGAACAGCTAAGAAGCCTTCACAGTTTGAGTTCAAAGACAGTACATTCCACCTCAGTATATAAGAAACCTATCGGCCAAAAACCCACTATCTTCTAGTGGGATGTGACTGACATCTTCACCTCACCATTGACATGGAGCTTAGTTGAGGGGGTGATCTTGGGATAATGATTCGTCATTCATCTTCGAAGAATGGATGGTCTCATCGTCCCTTACATTGACATTGAATATATTTCATAGTTAGAGGAAGTGGCCCTAGAGATAGCTGGCTAGTGTTAGGATTTCTGAAGAACAATGAAGAAGTCTTCACAGTTTGAGTTCAGAGACATTGCATTCTGCCTCAGCATACAAGAAACCTATCGGCCAATAACTCTCTATTTTCTAGCGGAATGGGGCTGACATCTTCACCTCACCTCTGACATGGAGCTTAGTCAAGGGAGATGATCTTGGGATAAGGATTCCTCCTTCATCTTAGCAAGATGGATGGTATCATCATCCCTTACCTTGACATTCGATATATTCTATAATCAGAGGAAGTGACCCTAGAGATAGTCGGTTGGTGTTAGAATTTCTAAAGAACCACGAAGAAGCCTTCATAGTTTGAGTTTAGAGACATTGCCTTCTGCGTCAACATACGAGAAACCTATCAGCCAATAACCCTCTATCTTCTAGCAGGATGGGACCGACATCTTCACCTCACCTCTAACACGAAGCTTAGTCAAAGGGGGTGATCCTGGGATAATAATTTATCATTTATCTTAGCAGGATGGATGGTTTCATCGTCCCTTACCTTGACATTGGATATATTCCACAGTCAAAGGAAGTTGCCCTAGAGATAGTTGGCTGGTGTTAGGATTTTTGAAGAACCACAAAGAAGCCTTCACCCTTCTACCTCAAGTCCTTATCCTTTAGAGAATGCTTATAAGGTAAATTATAATTGTGCAAAAGTACGCATTTTTTCTTGTAGGTGTGGCTAAACCTTACATTGATTGCACTTTCAGATATTGAGTTTTATTTTTTCATACATAGTTTATACTCTTATGGGCTAGGAGTGTAAATGATTTTTTTTTTGGTCCATACACAATTTATACTTTTACGGGCTAAAAGTGTAGCGATGGAACCAGAGTTGTTGGGCTTTATTTTGCCATACACAGTTTATACTTATGCGGGTCAAGAGCAGTACATGATTTTTTTTGTTTGGGTCATACACAATTTATACTCTTGTGGGTCAGGAGTACAGTTAAAAACCCAAGATGTTGGATTCTGTTTTACCATAAGTAGTTTATGCTCATACAGGCCAGGAGTAGTACATGATTTTTTTGAGCTATACACAGTTTATACTCTTGTAGGCCAGAAGTATTAGCAATGAATCTTTTAGGGATAATATCTTTTAAGAAACTTTCCATTGATGGGTCCAAGATGCAGTCCTTCTAGTGTGATGAGGAGATATACACTGTTGGAGTAGACTTCTCTTACCACATGTGGTCTATCCCATTTCGGATTAAACTTCTTTCTTGAACGGTGAGATAAGATAATGGGACACTGAACAACAAGCACCAAGTCTCTAACTTGAAAAGACTTGGGCTGAACTTTCTTATTGAATGCACGAGAGAGGCGAGCCTAGTAGCATTCTAGTCTTTGTTGTGCTTCCAACCTCTTTTCATCTAGTGCCTTAAGTTCTATAAGCCGTAGCCTTGCGTTTTCATCATCTGTAAGCCTTTCTTGGATAACGATCCACAGTGATGAGATTTGACGTTCTACTAGAAGAATAGCTTCTACACCATACACCAAGGCATAAGGCATAGAGTGGGTATGAGTTCAAAATGATGTGCGATACGCCTATAGCACTTCGCCAATTCACTCACGCCAATCTTTCTTTGATTTAGACACAATTTTTTTGAGTAACTTACAAAAAGTCTTGTAGAATGCTTTAGCAAGTCCATTGGTGGGAGCATTGTACATGGTAGAAAGTCACTACTTTATCCCAAACTTTTCACAAAATTGGTCCATCATGGTGTTCTTGAATGGCTTACCATTATTTATGACAATGTACCGCGAGATTCCATAATAGAAGACAATGTGGTTCTTAATAAATTATACCGCAGTCTCTTTCTTTACCTCTTTAAGGGGCACAGCTTTAGCCCACTTTGAGAAATAATCTGTTGTAGCCATGATGTAGAGATGTTGTTTTGATGACTTTGGGCGTGGACCAGCTACATCGAGTTCCCACCCATCAAATGGCCAAGAGGTGACTGTAGGGTGTAGTGGTTCTAGAGGTTGATGAATGTAATCTCTATGGAATTGATATGCTTGGCACTACTTTGCATATTCCATTGAATCTTTCACCATTATTGGTTAGTAAAATCTCATCCTCTTTACTTGGTCATGGAGTTTTGGTCGAGATTGATGTGCTCCACACACTCCTGAATGTGCATTCTTAAGAGCTCCTTGAACTTCATCATTTCTATCATGAAAACATCATTGAAAGAACGATGATAAAGTTGACCATTAAAGTATAAAAACTAGGGTGCAAGTCGTCATATTTCGGTCATCTGATAGCTTCCCATATTACAAGTAGTCGACGTGTGGTTGCCTTTAGTCTTTAATTTCAATTTCAAACATAGAGACAACGTTACTATGTTAATGTTCATCCCCAATGTATGCCAAAGGAGGTAGTACCCATCGTCATAAAATAGGAACTATGGTTACTTCCTCTTCCGGCAAGGCTAAAGTAACTACGAGATTTGCTAAGGCATCTGTCTATTTATTCTCACTTCTTGGTACATGACCTATGATGATGTCTTCAAATTGTTCCAGAAGCTGACAAGCATAACCGTTGTATGGAATTAAGTCTGTCTTTTGTACATCATACTTTGTTAAGAGTTGATTTACGATAAGTTGAGAATCTCCATATACATTGAGTTGGTGAAGTTACAACTCTAAAGCCATCTCCAACCTGATGATGAGTACTTGGTATTCAATTACATTATTTTAGCACAATTGCATTAAGGCAAAGGAGAAAGGTATCACTTCACCTTGTGGGATAACGAACACCACTCCTACCACAACTTCGTTTTTACGTGCAACACCATCAAAGAACATTTTCTATGCTGGTGGAATATCTAAGTAAAAGACTTTTTCATCAAGAAAATCTTCAGATAATTCCCACTTTGTTGGGATTAGGTGATCAATAAGGAAATTTTTCAAGGCTTTTCCTTTCACTGCCTTTTGAGGCACATAGGAGATCTCAAATTTTGATAAGAGAATAGCCCATTTAGCCAATCTTTTAGAGAGTACTAGTCTTGTCATGTTGTATTTGAGGGGATCATCACATGAGATGAGTCAAACAGTACGTGCCAACATGTAGTGCCAAAGCTTCTTTATAGCAAAGATGAGAGCAATACATGTCTTCTCAATGGGAGAATAGTTCAACTCAACTCCTACTAAAGTCTGACTCAAGTAGTATAGAGCATTTTCTTTTCCTTCATCATTGGTTTGTGCAAGAAGTGCCCTTAACAATTGCTTTTACGTTGTGATATAAAGAATCAATGTCTTTCCTAGAATTGGTGCAGCTAAGACTAGTGGCTTAAAGAGATACTTTTTTATTTTCTTCAGAGCATTCCTACAAGTATCATCCCACACAAAAGGTGTGTCTTTCTTCATTAACCAATTAAAGGGTTAATAGCAACTTACCAAGTTTGAAATGAACCTTCGGACGTAAGCAAGTCTTCCTTGCAGGCTTTTCAACTCATGTACATCATTAGGCTCTAGCATGTTTTGGTTGGCTTCAATTTTTGACTGATCAATTTTGATGACATGATGTCTAACTATGAAGCTAAGGAATTTTCCTAAAGTAACTCTAAATGCGCACTTCAAGGGATTCATCTTAAGTTGATATCTTTGTAATCGATTGAAGATGACACATATATCTTTTAAATGGTTTTTCCTTTTTTTTTTTGGACACTAAAACTAAGTCATCTACATAGAATTCAATGACTTTGTGAATCATATCATTAAAGATTTTCTACATGACGCATTGATAAGTAGCTTCAGCATTCTTCAAGTCGAACAACATAACGCGATAGCAAAATATCCCTTTTGAAGTGTGAAACGCAATCGACTCCTCATCCTTGGATGCCATTTGAATTTGATTATAGCCTAATGAGCCATCCATAAAAGACAATACTTTATGACCCATAGTAGCATCAACCATGAGTTCAAAGATAGAAAATGGAAAATCATCTTTACGATATGTATCATTCAAGTCTTTGAAATCAATGCACACCAGTATTTTCTCATTATTCTTTTTCACTGGTACTATGTTGGCAATTCATGTTGGGTACTTTCCTTCTCGGATGAAGCTTGCTTTATTCAACTTTTTGACTTCGACCTCAATTTGTGTAACCAACTCAGGCCAAAAGCGGCGTTGTTCCTATTTGATAGGACGTACACTGTGCTTGACCGCAAGATTGTGAACTACCACCTTAGGATCAAGTCCAAACATTTCTTTATAACTCCAAGGAAAGATATATTTGTACTCTTCGATAAATTTAAGGTATGTTGTTTCTTCTTCTAGACTTAATGAAGCACTTATGAATGGGTCAAGGGTCCACTTTAGTGCCAATGTTTAACTCCTTAAGTTCATCAATAGTTGTTTACCCCCCTTCTTCGAAGACTGAAGGAGCTTCTTTAAGTTCATCATCTAAGGAAGCTTCTTCAACCACTTGGACTATGATATGATTAACTGAGGCAATGTTTTTAGATCCCTCCTGATGATTGTCGGAATCCTCATCTTGCACAGGCTCATTCTCGCCACTGGGATTCTAACTTGGTTGATTAGTGAAAACCATTGTGTGTTGCTTAACAACCAAAGTTTGGCCTGGGGATACTTCTAACTTCATTCTCCATTTTATACGAGAAGGGATTGAACTTCTTGGTTCATCACACCCTTTAGCCATAGTAGGATCTAACTTTTGTTGGTGTCGTCTTTGGATGCCATTTTTTGCTTTAGCATTGCAAGACTACCGACCAAGGCACAAGAGTGCAAACCTTTTCCATAATTAAGTTTCCTGATTAGACATGACCGCTTACCCCCTAATTAATCAAAAATTGAGGCAAGTGAAGTTTCCCTACCAATCTGATCAAAAGCAAAAAAGTGTGATGGTGCTAGCTTCCTTTCCTTTAGTTTATCAACAACCTCAATAGTAATGTGATGAGTGGATGCTTTTTTTTTATCAAAAATGCGAACAAGCTTGGGGGAGTGGACCCAATATCAACTCTTGATGGGGGCACTTTCTCTCCTATCATTCTCAACTTTCATTGTGTTGTAGTCAATCCATGCATTACATCACTAGTTTGTGCAGGGGAAAGTTCAACCAGTTTTCGTGGCTCTCCTTTTCCATATCTGACCCTTTCAAAAAGCTTGCAAACAATGGGATCATACCATCCATCTAGCCATCGCTTAATTATAGAAGAATTTACCTTGTTAATCTATGATGCAGTGGGCACTAACGTGGATGCCTTCATAAACCCTTCAAGAGATGGTTTAGAGACCACTATATTTGAAATGGCATGGGTTGGAAGAACTAAGTCTTCTTGAATGTCTCAAGGTTGACCTTTGAAAGAGGAGATTTTCCTTTATTGCTTGTTACCTCAAATAATGAATCCCCCTCTTTTCATCACGACTTTGGCACATAACGCAAGACTGGAGTTGCCTTAGTACCTGTAAGAAGTGCTACCTTTGATGTACTCTGGCTCTAACTTACTACTAGTGGGAGAACTTTATTCTTCTTCATCTGTGTTTTTTTTCAAGTTCTTAAGAAGATTGTCACCTAAAATTTGTTCCTCGTTGTTTAAGGAAATAGAATTTGCATCAAACATATCTTCAACACTGCCCTTAGATATTTCGCTTTCATGAACTGTATAACAAGAGACAACATGAACTTCTACACATTCTTTTAG
>JAOXJP010228836.1:0-11053 GCA_025762735.1 Platanus orientalis | reverse complement strand
GAGATATAGTGGGTTAATATATGTAGGTAATTGCAATGATTCTCGAAAAAGATCATTAGGTAGGTTAGGGTTTTTCACTGTCAACAAGGGTAATTATTCTTTAATAGTATGATAATAGGGTTTATTTAGGATTGGTTATAGTGAAATCGGATGCCTTAGTGTTTTAATCATTTGGTGTATTTGATTGTTTTCTTTTGCATGTTTATTTTCTATTTGCTAAAATTTTTATTTTCTCATCTTAAAATTTGATTTTTCAGATAAAACTAAAGTTAGAATAATTTCGGTAGTTAATATGATAATCAATTTCTGTGGGACGATACTTGACTTTTCACTTTATTACTTGAGTCAATTAGTACACTTGCTAAATTTATGCATCACTTCTCTCCATTCGCCAAATCAAAACAAAGAGGGGAAAGGGTGCCGACAGCCTGCAACAGCAAAGATACCACTCACAAAAGGTAAAGTAATGATTGGCGATAGGAAAAGTACCAATCGGCGACGGTGGTGACAACAACAGTGAGGAAGGCTAAGGGGTATCCAGTTGCAGGGAAAGAAGCAAGAAAAAATAAAGCGTCGAAATGACTAACTGGAATCATTAGGTATTTTAGGTTGGCTTAGACCTGGGTTAACTCTTTCTCTTTAAACCTAGGGTTAAAATTTGAACCATTTACCTCCGCCTTTTTTATGCCATGTGTCTTTCAATAACCTCAAAGCTAGATAAAACTGGACACATACAAAATGAGCAAATTATTTTCCATAAAACATATGCTCCCGATGGTGAAACGCTAAGGTGGACAAAACCCCTATCAATTAAATCCTGCAATTGCACCTTAAGCTCTTCCAATTCAATCGGCATCATGCGAAATGGTGCCATAAAAATAGGCTTAATGTCTTCCACTAACTCAATTACAAACTCAATCTCCTTTTTTGGAGGTAAGCCAGGAAGATTATTTGGAAACACATCGTTGAAATCTCTAACAACAACTATGTCTCCAATCTACATTCCGTCCTTATGGTCATCATTAATGTAAGATATGTACCTAGCCTACCTTTATGTAATAACCTTTATATTCGTAGAGCATAAATAATCTTAAGAAAACTCTGTATTCCCTTGAATACAGACTTGGGCTGATTGGGGATACTAATGGTCACCTCTTTGCTATAACAATCCACCTTAGCATGGTGAGTGGTTAACAAATCCATACCTAAGATGACATCAAAATCTTGTAGGTCCAAAAGAATCAAGTCTGCTAACAACTCAACTTCCCTAATTCTGATTACGCAGAACTTATATACCAGCTCAGTAGTCATAGTATTGTCAAGCAAATTGGATATAACTATATTGTAATCTAATGGTTCTGGTGCAACATTAATAAGTGTCACAAGTCTAGTAGACATAAAGGAGAGTGTGGATATAGATCAATACGTACTCTAACATCATGTGAAAATAAATGAAGAATACCTATCAGCACTGTCTTGGACACCTCCGCATCCTTCTCAGTAACTGCATAGACTTTCCCTTAAATCTTCGGTCTTGACTTCCCATCAGTAACTTTGGTCATCTGATCATTCTTCATCAAAGGGAAATCTCTAATCATGTAACATGTCTTCCCACATCTGAAACATGCTCTTAATTTAAGATGGCAAACACCTACATGAATTTTTTCATATCTCAGACAAGCAACCCTGTTTTGGCTGGGTCCTGGTCTCAGTCACTACCTTCTTGAAGATCTTGGCATTGTCACTTGCCTTTCTAAATCCATCTTGCCCAAGAAGCTTCTTCCCCTGATCTTGAACATGCCGAGGCTCTTCACATTCCTTTTCCACAACCATGGTGGTCTCAACCACATTAGCAAAAGTGCTTAATCATAAGGTAGCCATGTGTGCATAGATACCTGGGTGCAAACCCTTTTGAATTTCATCGTCTTATGCTCATCATCTCTAGATATGTGAGGAGAAAACCTAACCAACTCCATGAATTTGGCCTTATACTACAAGACCGTCATGTTTCCCTAAATTAGTTCCATGAACTCCCTCTCCTTAGCATCATGAACACTATGTGGAAAGTAGTAATTACAGAAAGCACTAAAGAAAATTCCCCAAGTGAGTGGTTCACCTTCCTCAAGTGGTAAAGTATCTCTAGTGGCTCTCCAATAGTGTTCGGCTTCTCCCTTTGGCATAAAGATTACAAAAGAGGCCTTTTGAACCTCTATGCAACCAATCACATCAAAGAACTTCTCTAACTACATCTGCCAAGACGGTGATTCTATAGGGTGGCATCTTTTCCTAAAAATAACCAAATAAACTTAATGTCAGACTTCTTAAAAATATTAAATCATCCTCGGATATGTTAGACTTTACCAAAACCATATAATAATTCTTAAACTTTTATATTCTAGTATTTTATCTATATTTTTTGTTCTAACTATTTCTAGACTAATGTTTCAACCTAGAACTTGCTAGTTTTTCCTAAACTCTTAAATCCAAAGCTCATTCAAAGATGTCTATAGAACCTCAAACCTTGAGCTCTAATATCAACTCTATCATGCCCTTAAACCCATACCAGAAGGGTCATAAATTCAACACTTGACATTAATCATTTATTCATATCCTATAAGTTGCATATAAATTTTTTTCGCTTTTCGCTCATCTTTTTCATTCTTACGCAATGGGATTGCATATCATAAATCATAACCATCCAATTTTCATAAATCAACCTATAACAAAATTCTTAAATTCTATAAACCTGAAAATAATCCATAAATCATAAATCAATAGTCTGACATAACTTAAACCATCATCAAAAATCCAATATCAAGTCTAAAACTGAAATCCACTAATCTATTACAATCTTTAAATTAGCTGAATTAAATAACTAAACTGAAATGAAATAAAGTCTCTAAATTGAGAAACTGAATCAAATAACTTCATCCAAGCACTAATCCATCTCTAACCAAATTGTTACGAAACTATCTCCTCATCATCTATGGTGTCAAATTTGGGGTGAGCTTGACAAACTCAGCAAGAAAACAGTAAACTAAGAGTAATGGATCAAGACTTAGCACGAATTAAAAAAATAGATAGTTGCATGCTTTTTAACAATGTACAGAACTGAATAGTCTAACAATTTATAAACATATACTAAACTGAAAACATTAAAAGGACATACACATATAGATAGTCTAAACAGAACAAAGCATATACATATAACAAAACTAAACAAAATATAACAAAACATGTAAATCAAATACATAACCTAGTACAAATAACAATTACACCATTTAATCCTTAGTAAAAATGGCCAAACACATCATTTAATCCCCAATGAAAAGGGTCAAACAAACCATTTAATCTCCAGTGAGAATAGTCAAAACGTTTTACACTATAAACTAGGTGTGATGGGTATCATCTCATATCTCCCTTGATGACAAAAGGTGGCTTATAATAGAAAATAATAGCAATAACAGTACATAACATATAGAAATTAATAGTAGAACATAAACAAATCCATAACACTTTGAATCATAGAAGCTTAATCCTCCTAAGCATAGAACTATAGAACAATCAGGTTTTTACAATAATAAATAAGACATAACATTTAGATCAAAAATCAAACATATAAACATATAAAGTTCTTACAAACTAAGACAATAGTCTCTGCAATCCCATGGAATCAAATACTCAAAACTAGGAGCACTTGTGTTCTTAAAAGCAGAAAATCTCTCTTTAAAACCAATGATTTCTAAACCTTAAAACGGATTAAAACTCATGGCAAAATGGTTTCTAGCATGTAGAACATAAATCAAAACTATCGAGAACCTATCAAACTTGCAAAACAAACATGTGTTTTTATGTTCTTAAAAAAATGCTCAAAAACCTCGTTGAAAACATTTGTTCTTTGCTTCAAAACCAATAAAAAAAATAAGAGTAGAACTTTACAAAATAAGATTGGATCAGTTCTAGGAACCTAAGGAATTAAAAAATGAAGTAGCTTACATATGTTCTTACTTTTTTCTAGTGCAAAAGTTGTTCCTAAGCTTTGTTCTTCAGAAAATCCCAAAACCTTGCTTTTCTTCTCTTTTCTCTCCCTTTTCTCTTCCTCTTGCTCTTGATCCTTTCTCTAGGGTTTTTAGATCATGTTCAATCTCTTATATAGATCCATAAAGAGTCCCAACACATTTGGAGAGTTCCCAATTAAAAAAAACCCAAAAAAAGAGTTACCAAAACCTATCTACATTGGGCGATCGATCGAGGGGCTGCCCAATCAATGGGGCTTCCTCGTTGATCTATCAGGCATGCCCCTGACCAATCGGGCCAAAGCCCAAATTTTTTGAATTTTTTTTCTTTTGGTTTGACATTCACTCACTAAAACATCAATATCTTTTTCGTTTGGGGTCTATTTCGCTCACTATTTGTTTCGTTGGACCCTAGACTTCTATGTCTATCCAATGACATAAAGTTTATTCATAGATTCCTATATTTTTGTGTCTCTCTAAAGTTGTTTGTGCCAATTTACAGATCAGTATATATGCATTTAAATGGTGCTAAGTGTGTACAGAACTTATATAACATGTGTATACATTCTAAGTGTGACACATGTATAAAAATATGTGTGACATATGTGGAGTGTTACAATATTGGTCAACCCAACCCAACCCTTTTATTAACTATGTCAAAGTTGGTCGACCTGCGTTGACCCGATTCATGTTTACAATCAACCCTAACCAACTTATTTCATGTTGGGTTCGTGTCGGGTTTACGGGTCATGTCAAACATTGCCACCCCTAATTATTAGATGAAGTATATTATTTAAGGTTGCTTTTAGAATCACAGATTTAAAAGGACAAAAATGGAATTGGGGTACCCAAATCCATTTCCATTGTTTGGGGCCATTTTTAACAGGTAGAAATTGAATTCAAAAAATCCATGCAGAAATGAAGCACAGAAACAAAGGTTGTTTTCTACAAAATTGAAATAATTGGTCAATGGTGGTATTTCCAATTCCATCTTAGGAAAACTCAAGATGTTCCTCATCTATTGACTCCAATGTCCCTAGAAAATAGCCTCATCAACTAACTCCAACCCCCTCTCTCTACCTTCACCTCTCTCATGCATATCATTATGGAATCTCAAATTGCTCTTGCTTCTTCTTCTTGTTTTTGAGGCAGCAAAAGAAGACTGAGATACTAGCAAGGTTAAAGGGGTTTGATGAAAATGCTATATTTGAAGCTACCGAGTGCTTTTACCCAAAAAGAAAAAATAAAAAATAAAAGAGAGAGAGAGAGATAAGAAATCTAAGATTTAGTGGTAATCAAATGCTTGTCACGTTTCGTTGATACAAATAAATAGAGTTCAAAGAAATGTCTAGAACCCATGATTTGTGTGTTTGTTAAAACAGAATTTAACAAATAAGGAAAGCATACAACTAATGGTACGAAGCATACAACTAATATAGCTAATGTTATAATACGCAATGTTGTTGCAAAGTTGACTTGCCATTTGGGTTAGAATTCTCCTTGATATCCTCCTTAATTTTATGCTCAATAGTCCCCCCCCCCCTCAAACTGGGCTGGGCGGCAGAGGACAAGCCCACTTTGATAGAAAGACCATGAAAGGTGGCACGATCAAGTGGCTTTGTGAACAAGTTAGCTAGTTAGTGTTTAGAAATGACAAACTGGGTATGGGGCAAACCCAAGGCAACCTTCTCATGAACGAAATCATAATCGAGTTCCATGTGTTTCTTTTGAGCATGAAAAACTGGATTGATAGTCATATATAAGGCACTGACATTATCACATAACAGTGTGGAAGGTTTTTTGAGATGAGCATTAATGTCACAAAGAAGATAACTCAGCCAGGTTAGTTCGGCAGCAGCAAAAGCCATGGCTCTAGACTCTGCTTCAGCACTCGACCGCGCCATAGTGTGTTATTTTTTTGCACTCCAAGAGATGCAAGTGGCACCAAGAAAAGTACATAGTCTAGAAGTAGAACGTCAAGTCAAAAGGAAATCTACCCAATCAGCATCTAAAAATGCATAGAGATAAAGGAAGCTACTAGCAGTGATCTGAATTCCCTACTTAGTGTCCCATTTATATAACAAAGTGTGCATTTCACTACAATATAATGAACCATTTTGGGAGAGTGCATGTACTGACAGACCAAGTTAAGAAAGAATGATAAATTTGGTCATGTAAGAGTTAAATACTATAGAGCACCAACAATACTCCGAAAATGTGAAGGATCTAAATAAGGCCTGTGATCAATACGAAGTTTGGTTTTAGGAGCCATAGGTGTGCTTATACTCTTGCAGTCACCCGTACTAGCACAAAGAAGTAAATCTTTGGTATACTTAGTCTAGGAGAGAAATAGGCCACAAGAGGTATGCGTTACTTCAATACCTAGAAAATAATGAAGAGGTCCAAGATTCTTCGTAGCAAATTCAAAACTCAATTGAGAAATAAAATTACTTAAATTAGTTAAATCACTGCTAATAAGAATAATGTTATCGACATAGAATAACAAAAAAATTGTCCCTTGATCTTTATGTCGGGTGAACAAAGAAGGATCGGCAACACTACTAAAGAAGCCCAATGTTAAGAGAAATTAGGCAAATCGATCAAACCAGGCTCGTGGAGCTTGGTGCAAACCATATAAGGCATGCTTAAGCTTACAAACATGTGAAGGATAAGAAAAATCTTGATAACCGAGGGGTTGTTCCATGAAAACAAGCTCATGGATATAGCCATACAAGAAGGCATTTTTTACATTGAGTTGACAAATCAGCCAGTGTTTGATTGTCGCATAAGTCAGTACCAAACGTATACTGCCAAGATTTATAACTAGACTGAAAAGTTTCAAAAAAATCAACACCTTCTTGATGTGTATAGCCTTTAGCACTAGTCGAGTCTTAACCCTTTCAAGAGAGCCACCACCTTTTAGTTTAGTCTTATAAACCCAATGACACCCTATAACATTCATAGAGTTGAAACGAGCTCCCATGTTGAGTTAGCATATAAGGTGGCAAGTTCCTTATCCATGGCAGCCTTCCAACCAGGATGCCGAAGAGCAAACCAAATAGTCTTTGGTTCAGCTGGAATAGAAGATTAAAGGGAAGCTTCAAGTACATATTTGGGATTGGGTTTAATAATACTTGATTTGGCTCTAGTATTCATAGAATGGGAAGGAACAAGTTTGTTAGGTTTAGGTTCCAAATCTGGAGTGACCTGGTCAGCATGATTCATGACACGTTCTGGTTGTTGTGGTAGATGAGAATCTAGCCCAAGTGCAATATCTTGAGACGTGTGGCTAACAGGCTCACAAGAAGATGTGTCATTACGGGCTGGATCAGTACTTGGAGCCTCAATGCTAGTGAGAAAGGATGGGTCAGATCCATCAATAAGATCGTTAGAAGGAGAGTGAGAATCAGTGTTGTTACCAAATTTTGCAAGATCAGCTATAGAGATGTGGTTGGAAGAGCCATTAGAGTAGTAAGGAAAACATTTTTGCCAAACTCACTATTCTATTTCGGTGTGCTAGGACATGATATTTGATGTTGTATGCCCTCTTGAGCAAAAAAATTAACAAACTCACTATTAGAGAACTTACCTTCCCTATCAGATTGAAAACACTTGATGACCCCCTCAAATTACTTCTCAACTTGTCTCTTAAAATGTAAGAAACAATCAAAAAAGTCTGACTTATTTCTGAGAGGATAAAACCATATATAATGAGAGTAGTCATCTACAGAAATAACATAATAATTGAACCTTTGCTCAGAGACAACAGGGGCTAGTCCCCACAAACCATAGTGAATTTTTAACAAATGTTACTTAGAGAAAGAAGTAGATGGTAAGAATGGAAGCTTACAACTTTTAGCCATCTTACAACTAGGACACATAGAGTGCTTTTTATTCCAATTATCAACCTTAATCAACTTATTATTGCTAAGATGAACAATACGACTATTTGGATGTCCCAACCGTTGATGCCAGACTGCCTCTAAGGTTGTTTTGAACTGGGGAGATTATAATGCTACGTTTGGATCGTCTAGCACATATAAGCACCTCGCTCATGTCCTAGGGCAAGAATCGTGTTTGTTGTTTTCTCCTTGATAAGGAAACCATTAGAATAAAATTTAACAACACAATCCAAATCTCAAGTTAGTCGGGAAATAAAGAGTAAATTCTTTTTCATATCCGGAACAAGAAGAGTATCACGTAATAATAGATTAACTAATCTAGTTGAGAGAATAATATCACTGGAGTGAGAAATAGAGAGTGTATCATCATTTCCAATCATAACAGAGTCTGGTCCATCATAAGGAAACAAGTTATGGAAAATACCTTCATTTCATGCCATGTAGGAAGAGGCACCTAAGTTTGGAAACCATTCTGTGTCTTGAGTATCAAAAATTGTCATGGCTTCCAAAGCTTGTGATAGAACATCAGGCTGAAAAGTGTGATTAAAGTGATTCCAACAGCAAAGGGCACAATGATTATCTTTTGCACAAATTTGATAGCGAGTCCCAAAGGATGGTATAGATGATTTTTTTTTTTTTTTTTTTGGGTGACCAGAGCCAGATTTACCTAGATTGGTATGGGGTTGCTCTTGTGGAGCAATGTGATTCTCTTGATGTGGTTGCTGGGTGGACTAGTTGAATCCACACCCATTTGAAGAGAAGTGTTGATTATTTGATGAGGAACAACTACGTCCCCTTCCTGCAGAATTTCCATTATTTCTTTTCCTAATAAAGGCCATTGACTGATTTGGAATATCAGTTTCATGGGATTTTTTGTGCACTTCATGACTATGGAGCAAGGGGATCAACTCACGATAAGTAGGAACTAGTGGCGTCAACATAGCAGAAGTGAATGACTCATAGCGTGGTCCAAGGCCATTCAAGAGCCAAAAGACTTTTGATTATCAGAAATTGGCTTGCCGATGGCATTGAGTTCATTACACAATTTTGAAGTCACGAAAATAAGATGGAAGATTTGACCTACCCAATTTCATGGACTGCAATCGCTGGACAAGTTCAAATTCATGTGCCTAAGAGTCTTGTGCAAACTCTTCTTCCAATGTTTGCCAAACATCAGCCGTTGTCTCCAGGTTGACAACAAGATGCAAGAGCTCAATGGTCAAGGTCATTGTGAGCCATGCCTTAAGGAGACAATCCATCTTGATCCATGATGTAAAGTCTAGATTACTGGTGTGTCCTTTACCATCAGGGGATTCAATCTCTTGCTCTAAAGTAAGAGTTTGACTGTTAATGAATCCTAACAGATCTTGACTTTCAATGAGAACAAAAACCTGAGTATTCCATAGTAGATAGTTGCCAGTAGTCAGTTTCAAAGAAACATAGTTGGCAACATTAATGGTGTTGGGATAAGGGTAGCGACTGGATGAAGAAGACTGGTTTTGAGAAGCCATATTTTTTGTTAAAAAAAAGAACTTGAAAAGAAAAGAGTACATAAAAAATTTCAAAGAGGAATAATATCCCACCTAAGTGTGAGGAGGATAACATCCCACCTAAGCATGAGGAGGCTCTAATACCATAAGAAATCTAAAACTTAGTGGTAATCGGATGCTTCTCATGTTTCATTGATACAAATAAATAGAATACAAGGAAGTGTCTAGAAACCATGATTTGTTAGTTTGTTACTACAGAATTTAAAGAATAAGGAAAGCATACAACTAATACAGCTAATGTTACAATGCATAATGTTGTTGCAGAGTTGACTTACCATTTGAGTTAGAATTCTCCTTGATATCCTCCTTAATTTTCTCCTCAATAAGAGAGAGAGAGAGAGAGAGAGAGAGAGAGAGAGTTACCAAGTGCTAATTTTGGGATTTGGGGCTCGGAATTCCGGCTAATCATGATTCATTTATGCAAAGGCGAAGCATGGCATGATTAATTAATTAAATAAACAATGCATGATGGGCCTACCATGATAGAAGAACTTGCGACTCATCAAAAGGGTTTTTTGAGTACATAGAACAAGGAAAAAATGGGGCTCAAATCCTAAGACTCATATTAAAACCATGGGATTGGAGAATAAGTTACAACTTTAGATTAAAGGAAATCTAATTCATGGGGTTTAAGAATGAGTTGCATCTGTATGAGATTGTCATGTTTGTCTACAAGCTCAGATTGATAGAACCATAGGGTTTGAGAATGAGCTATAACCTCAAATAGGAAACATGGGGTTTGGGATTCATTGGCCCAGTGCATTGGAATTGGTTGGCTTTGCATGGCTTAGTTGTAAGTTCTCAAAGCCATGGATCTAACCAGGAGAAAGAGAGATGAAAAAAAGGATGAGACGGCCCACAACAACAAATAATCTTATCCCAACTACTTGGGATCGGCTAAACAAATCATGTTCTTCCATTCCACTCTATGTAGGGCCATATCCACAGTTAAATTACAAGCTATCATGTCTCTCCTTACTACTTCAACCCAAGTCAATTTTGTCCTTCCTCTCATCCTTCTAGCGCCTTCAACTTACATCATCTCATAATACAACTAATTCTATGAATGTCACATACACTAAGCACCCCAAACACTAGGATTCAGAATTTACATAATTCTATTATGTGGTTTTCAATTCCATAAAATTTAATTCATTGGTAATTCCAATTCTAGAAATCCAAAGGCAAACTAATTGATTTGATGAGAGTATTAGTTGTAAAAAAAACTATATTAAGATAACATGGTTGTTTAATATACCTAAAAAAACACTAGAACTCGAGCTGCTCCATTCTCATTCACTAGCTGCATGTTCGGCTAGTTCTAACGGTACGCATGACGGGTCAACTCCTGATGACCCCACCAGTTTTGGTTTTAAAATTTTCTGAAGGGTGTTGAACATGATCGTTGAGCCTAATAAAATTAATATATACATACATACATACAATATATACATATATGTATATATGTATATATACATATATATATGTGTATATATACATACACACACACACACACACACACACATATATATATATATATGTGTGTGTGTGTGTGTGTGTGTATATGTATATACATATATATGTG
>JAOXJP010228835.1:0-11053 GCA_025762735.1 Platanus orientalis | reverse complement strand
CATCGGCAGGGCCAGAAGGTTCATCATCAACAATGGGCCTCCTTCCCGGTATCCTTGGCAACTTGGTCACTTGTCTTAGCAGCCATTGGGAGTGACTCATCAAGACTCTTGCCAGACTCATCAACTAATGGGACTCCTTCCCCAGAACCATCAGTCCATCTCTAGTCATCCTTCTCAGAGTCCTCATAATCCACCAATTCTTTTATTCCTGACATAACCACGTCCCATAGGTTGTTAGGGGGCACATGGAGACCCATGAACCCCTTGGAATCCTGTGAGGAGTTCATATCTGTTTCTTCAAAGTTCAGCACAAACTCGACTAAATCTCGTTGTTCCTCGTGAGTCATGATAAGACGAACCTTACCCGCCTTGTTGGATGACAAGTCAGGCCCTAAGTCACCACACTCCTCTATCTCAACCACCTGAGGATAGTCCTCATCAACGGTTGGTCTTTGGATCTTAGGGGGCGTCGACTCCACCAACTCTGCGATGGAAACCTGTTGGCAAGTAATTGTAAGAATTAAGGAACATTAAAGTGATAAAAAGACTAAAGTCACAAGTATACCTGCGATAGTAACACTTGGGGGCTTAGCATCTTCGACTACACTTTTTTCCTTAAAAGGGACATAGGGCTCTTCCTTAGCCATCTCGTACGATGCAGCTAAGGCCTGTTCGACTTGAGTCATTGCTTCTTCCGCATCGGCAGGCTTGTTGCCAAAATGAAAGGGCTGGTTAGTGGCGAGAGAGCACTCAACCACAAAACAGAATGCCTCATCTTCTCCTAGGCGTTCCTCCACCGTTCCATGAGCAAATTCAGAAGTAACAAAGGGTAAGCTCCTACCTGTGGCTGCCAGTTCCTTCCTAATATTCTCTACAAGACCGGGAAGCAAGTCTCGAGTCACCAATGAGATGTCTTGACTGGTAAGGAAATATGCTAGAATCTCCCTTGTGATGCCAATCACTCTCTTGAAAACGTAATCCAAAAAATGACCCGCTAAGGTATAGCAATTCATGGTGATAATTAAATCTTATATAGATCCCCCATGCTCCCATACAGTCATCATTTCTCATCGAATTACGCTACAAACACCATACAATTGATGATGGGAGGCATAACGTTGGATACCTGATGGCCCTCTTGATCTCCTAGATGCCCCGGGCCTAACAGGAGCAGTATCTTGTTCACCTTGCTCAACTTAACTTTCAGGTACAACCCTATGTTCGGTGGGAACACGGGAAGGACGATTGAAAGGCTATACTAATCCTTGTTCTTGCATCATGGGCAGTATGTTAGCCAGACGCATTTGATCCTTAGGAGTCTCGCCCCTAGCACAAATTCTCTCGTAGAGAGTATTTCATACCATTCAACTCCTTCTGCTGGTTGTCGGGGTTCTTCAATTGGATAACCCCCAATATCTTTAAAATCATCCTCATGGGTGGGAGGCATCCATTTTGGTTCCCTTGCCTAGTCAGGAGATGGGATACGTCGAGGCTTTCTCCCACGAGACTTGCTTCTTAGTCTCCTCTTCCTCTTTGGTTTATCGATTGTTTTTCCTCTTCGTCCTCTTCAGTAGCCGATGGAGACGGCGGAATCGCCTCTTTATCTTCTTGATGGCCCCATGGCCACTTACTAGATCTCTTGGGCCATTCACGACCGATGTCTTCTAGGCCAAAGTCTTATTGTGGGACTTATCAGCCATTATTACAGTACCTTGATCATCATAAAAAATGGCATTAGAGTTGGTCCCATTATCATTATATCTTATTATAGACAAGAATGAGTTATACCACCACTTGGCATAACGGTAATCGAATTGAAGGTTATCTTGCTCGGCCATTTCATCGGGTATAACAGCTCGGCTACCTGTCCCTGACCTCACAAAGAACAGATAGGCCTCTTGAATCCCTTCGAGAATGGTGGCCTTACCTATTTTCTCACATAAGGGAGAAGGGAAACAAGTCCTTAAAAGTATGAGAATTGGCAAGCAAATCTATGAGGATTGTAAGCCTCCATGTGGAAATGGTTGTCCCTCCTTTAGGCCAGTTTGTCACTCCTGAGAGAACAAAAGTATGCCCAAGCCTCTCCCGATAATGACATGTCATCCGTTAGGGTCTGGTTACCAAACAAATGATCTAGAATAAGAACGAGCTTTTTGGTGAAACAAAACAACGCGATAGGGCACAAGACCATCTTTGCTCTTTGATTCTTCAGAGTGTTGATATACATGATTCTGCAAATATCTCTTTCTCCTCTTTGATAAATGGAAGGGAAGTGCAGCCCGAACCATGCGCAAAAATATTAAAGGGAAAAATACATCAATTTCTCCCCAATCCAGCCTTCTTAGAGGTCCGCTTCTACAATGTCTCGGAAACCACTATACAAACAGTAGAGACTAGGGATTGCCAAGTTCATGCATATCCCGTTAGCAAGATTAGGGGAAGCAATGAACACGTCAGGGTGAATATGCTCACCTACACTGCTCGAGAGAGCCCATCCACTCAAGAAGGCCGCATATAGCCCAATTAAAAATGCGGGATCTTCAAGATCAACACTTACCCAGACATTATCTTTGGTCCATGGTAAGGGTTTACCCCTAGCAAACATGCCTGAAGGGCCCTGGCAAATACGGCTCAACCAGCTGCCGTACGAAACATTTAGGGCATTGAGCTCGGAGAAAATTTGGAACAACCTTCGACACGTGGTGGAAAACATGTCAAAATGAGCATTAAAAGGGATATATTCTTCCATCAATCTCCCTTCAAAAGGTAAGTGGCTCACACCAATAAATTCCCACAACGAGATCCCTAGCTCGCCATATTGACATAAAAGGTGTTGGTTTTGGTACACCACCTTAAAATTGCCTCTGCCACTATCGTGTGATGCTTGTCAAAGCTGTCAATGGAACCGTGTAGTGCTTCAACCATTCCTACAACATTTATCTCTATGCGATATTTGCTAAGGCAGTGCTCAATAACAGCCTCCCATTTCCTTCCTCTAACTGAAAAGAAAGAAGATCCTCTGTAGTTTTGGCTAACCCATGTAGCTTCTCCTAATCGAATCTTCTGGATTAGACTCCTGAAATCACTGGTAGTAGAGTCCTTAAGAGTCTCCTTCTTCAATGGAGGGTATCACAAATTGAGTTGTCCCAATGAGCCCGATCATCCAAACGTCACCAACCTTTGCAAACATGTCTAATATAATCAGGAGGACTTGGTGCATAGTCTGTGATTGGGTCAAGGAATTTACGGTCGAAAAGGCTTTGACTATGACCCCATTCATGCAATTGATGAATAAGAGAAAGGAAGCTTTCGCGGCATTCACAATCATATAAAAGTTTCCTTTTTAGAACCATGACTTTGCAAAGAAGATAAGCCAAAATCATAAATTAAGTAAATATGAATATTTTAACATTTTACAATTTTACAATTTTAACGCAAATATGTGCTTTTAATGGTGAATGAGGATTATAATATCCATTTACGCACACTTTTGCAATAATGAGACTTGACGTCATTGCGCTTTGTTGTGCGCAAATGAGAAACTTTCAACCCATTCGCACCCAACATCTTACCAAGCAAGGAGAACATGAATCGGAGGCACCTCAACCACAAGTGAGCACGGGGAGACTGTTTCACAACCACTCAAGCTAGCTGTATAGCGGTGAATGGTGTCGGAACCCTAATCGTCGCCTGAGACGAAGACCGAAGTTCCTGGATGTGCTTTAGGGCATAAAACTGCTCAAATGGAGCCAAAACCTACAAGGTTCATCTCAAAATGATCCTAGTCTCAAGACTAAGCTATTTATCAAAATGAAAGTAGTGTTTGGAGGCTTGAAACTCACCTAGAATCAAAATAAAGGTTTTGGGTTTAAGAAAGAGAAGAAGTTCTCGTAGAGGAATTTCTCACGGTTGGAAACGATAAAGAATGGTGATGAAATGCTTGCCAAGATAAGAGGAATCGTTTGAAGGTTTAAAGTCAGGGGTTTAAGGTAAAGAGAATTAAGTTTGAAAGCTTCACACAGTTGGTAATGGCAGTTTCCAAAGTTTTTTTTAGATGACTAAGGAAGACAATGAAAAGCCCTTTTAATACCCGTGGGGGTAACTTGGTCAGAATACAAGGGATTTGAAAGAGCACGCCTATTCATAAGGGCAAAAGCGTTGTTTCATTCGCCACCTGCAAGTAATTGAAGAGACATGTGCCGCCAGCTCTCATTACCTCTCGAAAAACATAAATCTAGAAATTGTGCGAATGAGAAACGAAATCTCCATTCGCCGCATATAAGTGGCAAATGATAAATTCATTCATCTTTCACCATGATATTCTCAATGAATGACAAAAATAGTTTTAATTTGTCGTAACCAAAATTAAAAAGTTTTATGTTGAGTAATAGAAGACAAGGGGGTTATCATTATTGCCACTCTTGGCAAGATATCCAAACCCTTGAGAATTTGAAGTGGTGACTTCTAAGTATATGAGAATGGTTAGGTTCAAATTTTGATCCTTTCACAGACAATCATCTTGCTTAGCCATTATGATTGTTTAAATGAAAGTAAGTCAAGATGAAGCATAAAGATGTAGAAAGACAAAGATGCTGGAAATACAGAAAGAAAAGATGATCCATTGATAAGACCGGAAAAAGGGATTACATGTCCATTCATCATATCAAAAGGAAAACAAAACAAAGAAGAAACCAACTATATTTCATCAAATGAAAGCTCTAAGTTATCCCAGAGGGCTTCCAAGATAGGAGTCCGTTGTTGAAGGATGGCATCAACATCAGCCCGTTTAGTTACTTCTTCGAGGTGGGTTTCATCATTTTCCCTCTCTTGTCTGGCAGTCAAAATGGTTTTAGCTCGAGTAATCAGTTGTGTTTTATGCTCAACACCACTCTCACTGTCTTCTAAGATGGCAATGTAGCCATTCAACTTATGCCAAAGGCATGCGTATTCTGTCTTCATGTAGTAAAAACGCTCTGCCAACATCTTCAATTCTATGCTCACAAAACTATCCCGACAGGTTGTCTCTGCATGGTTCTAAGTCAAGTCAACTATCCTATCCTCTAATTCTTTAATGAGGGCTTCAAGATCAGGAGAAGGCTGAGCAAGCCTTAAAGTCTCTTTGGCCTGAGCAATAGCAATAACAGAGTCCAAAAGAGACTCTACAGTCCTCCTGATTCCAACATTCTTAAAATATATCTCAACATCGTCCAAGTAGGCTAAAGCCCTAGCTTGAGTGCATGGTAGAGTGATTGTTACAAGGTCCTTTTAATGAGATTTCGCAGAAGACGAGTCTGGGCTTCATGTGACTGCATTGCATTATCATGAAAATACTCCAATTCTTCTACACTATAGCTCCATGGTGGCAGGACCTCTTCATCCTCAAAGGAGATTTTTGCATAGTGAGAAAATGAATCAAAATTTAAAATGACCCGGATACTCCTAATAAAGACACAATACCTAATGGGGGAATAAGTTCAGAGATAGGGATAGGCTCTAAACTTGGAATGGGTCCAAATCCCAAAGAAGATTCAATTTCTATTGATGAAGCAACCGTTGGTATAGAGATGTTGTCCTCAGAGTCTGATGAGTCAATGATAATTGGTACAAGATCAATAAGGCGTCTTGGCCTTGCTGCAAGACTACGACTCTGTCTTGTCGTAGGAGTTGGCCTTGGATTAGTTCAGGACCGAAGTCTCATCTTTCTGGGGTGGACATCAATAGGGGGAGCTGAGGATTGACCCTTGCCTATCCTTGTGGATTTCCATTTGGGTGTCATTACCTTAAAAGAACAGAAGAAATAAAATTTTGCTCAATATGAAAGATAGTCTGTGAGTGACATAAAATGGGAAAATGAGGATTATAGGTGTCATTCACACACACTGAATGTCTCAAACTCAACTCGCGAATGAAACGAAGAGGAATCATTCACAGCCCACTCAAGCAAGCAACTCACTGGATGAACCAGGAGGCGGTAAATGAGCCGTAGAGGTGATAATCACCCCAGGATGACAATTGAAGTTGCAAACAAGGAAGATGAAGAGTTGAAGAAGATGGTTTGAACTTCTATATTGAAATCTCTCCCATGGTGTTCTTGGTTTTCTCTTCCATACAAGAAAAGAAATCAAAATCAAAAAGAAAGAGAAATATACCTCATATAATCATCCAAAGGAAATAAAGGGAAAAGAAAACAAGGCAAAGAAAGAACTCATGATTTCAAGAAAGGAATGTCGAAACAAAGCTCCTGTTGTGAATGAATTCTGAAAAAATGAGCTAAGGAAGAAAGAAAAGGATTTATATACTTGTGGGGGTATATTTGTCAAAGGACAAGGAATTTGGAAAGTTTCAGGAACAAATAAAGGTGTATCGACAAGAATAACTGAAATCCATTATTTTGGCCTCAAAAAATGCACCGTCTCCTTATTACACTCACAATGCATTTTTTTAGGGGGCAACTGTTGAAACCTATAATGGTGAATGGATATTTGTATTATTTTTCGCCACTAATGAAAGGATTTCAGTTATATACACTCGCTCAAAAAGTGTGCGTGCGAATGGACTCACGCATTACAAAAACAAGAAAACTAAAAGTTAGTTCTATCTCTTCCCAGGAAGTTGTTTTGGATATTTATGGCTCTTATGAGTTCCACAACTATCCAGAAGATGGAGGAAGGTAAATTCTCACATAGAATAATCACCTAAATATTTGGGATAAGATTTTAAGAATCCCACCTCAACAGAAACTAAATGGGAGACATAGAGTTCTTCTCAAATGATGACTCTTCTCCAAACTCGTTTTTGTGGCCTATAAATACCTACATGCACACATAGAGGATATACAACAAATAGAAGGAGGAACGAGAGTTGAAGGAGTTTATCACAAGGCAAGCCCATTTGTCTCTTAGAGTTCTATGAGCTACCTCTCTTCCAAAAGAGGAGGAAGCACGTCCATTACACCTCTGCAACCTCCCAAGGAAGATATCATAAGGAGCTTGAAAATGAATCAAGTCTCAAATAGGTAAACTTGTTGATGAATGAACAAGTGTAATCCATATACATATATTTGAATGAGCATTTCTACTTCCCTTTTCTCCCTCTCTTTACGTGATTGCAATTCTATTTTATGATACATGGCTTGAAGATAATCATAGGTGGGATGTGTCAAATGGTTATAATTAACAAGTTCATCAAATGTGGAGTTTTAGTCCCCACTCATAAAAATAATAAACTAACCTCTACAATGGCTAGGTAATTTGTCCAACGAATTTTGCCTCATACATAGGCTCAAAATTTGGTGTTACAACTAAACACTAAATCCTCTCTCAGTTACAAACTGAGTTCCACGTGATTCGAACACAAACTTGACACTGCTAACATCAATTTAAAACTGAATGTCCAAAATGGTTAAGGCTCACAAGCATTCATATTAGTGTGTCCACTAATATCACCATTCCTAACCACTCATCCCTTAAAAAAGATTTCTGGCTTTGATTCCCAAGGAATAAGCCACACACTACTTCCGAATTTCTTGGAGTTTCCTCTTATCCTAGCAGCCATAGATTCGGATTTAACCAAATCCCATAACAGGCAATTTGTTGTGTTCACAAACACCAGAGTATCCATTTTAGATGGATTTCATGGATCTTCTTATACTAGATACATTAAACCAAAATTATGACAATTTAATGTCAACCGCCTATTCATCTCATGTATCTACTCCAATAACCTCTTTCAAGGAAGTCTCGGACTCACATAGTCCATGGCTCACTAAAGGCCATTCATTAACAGAGTTTCCAAATACTGAGATCTTAATCAGCTAGTTGTTGATCTCACATTAGCTCTTGCCAATATCATGGGTTTTACTGTCGAGATACACTCAATCACATTGAGCCTTACTCTAAGAGCCAACACTTAAAATTTTGGATTGTGTAGGTCAATCCCATTCTATCCTAATAGACATACTTGCTCTACAGAAGTCAATGACAACCCTAGGTCTTTTTATGTCAATCATTGACTAACAAACCTTCATGTTATAGACACTGCTGCACCACATGCAACTCTCACTAGTCTTGTCAAACAAACAAGGCTTTACTTGGGTTTCAAATCTATTGTCATTTAGAGTATCACAACACATCATGCCATGATGCAGTATTCCTCCTTATGTGCTCTAGGATTTCTAACACTTTCTAATCATTGTCAAGCATGAAACTTTTCTAACTGCCACAGGTGATGGCTTTCTTGAGTTTATCCTCTTAGGAAAACTTCTCAACTCATCTGATTTAATAATCAGAATTCTTACACAGTTAGAATGACCATCTGATGGATTTTACTAAACTTAGGGCATCTGTTATAGAACTGACAGATGCCCTAAGTTCTATTGTCTATTAAAGATGACAACGATAACCAATCAATCGATAAAGAATATATTCAGCTATCACACCATTAGAACTGAGTTTCATCTGAAAGCACTTTTCAATTTAATTGGTAAATTCCCTACAAGGAAGATCCACCACACTCTCCCGAGTGCAATCTATACCATCTACCATCACAATCCTAAGGATTGCATTATCCCTCACTATATAATAGTATATTGCCACGTGGTTTTATGGTAGACTTAGATCTCCTTCTGCCAGAACCAATTATGTTTGCTTTTATCTACACTGACATTTATCTTAGGTTCTTGGTTTTCACCTGACCTTAGACACACTAGTGTTTCTTGATACATGCTTCCTTATCCCCACTATATCTGAGATTTTCTCAAGAAATGTGATCATAAACGATCTAACACATGGACTCATTCAATCCTCAAGGGGCAGGTATTCCCAGAATACCAATCTGTACAACATTTATAGCCTAGTAGCCATAAAACACTCATTTGTTCCTCTTTGTCCAACCTTAAAGGCTTGCTCAACAAGCTTAATCCAGCTCGTGGATTCTTCCATATTCATATCCAATATGGAGCTTCTAAAATAGAGAAACACTCATAAGGCATCATTCCATGTAAACGGATCATTCTAAACCCTTTGCCCAGAATCTCATGTCTAGTCGTGGATTATCATTTAACTACAACTCACACAGAGTGTCAAGTGCTGAAATCCAATCATATCTGCCCCAAACAGAATTAACTAGTTCAGAATCCTAATGCTCTCTTAGATCTTAAAATCTAATTCCAGAGCATTAGAGTATTAAACTCCAGCCTTGTACTCATGAAATTAAAAATCCCATCTTAGCCATGTACTTATCACTGTGTCTCAAGTCAGTTTCACTAGATTTGTGTAAATCTTCCAAACTTGAATCCCTAATGATTCAGTCATCATTCACAAGAGCAAGCACAATCCTGATGTCAAAACATACAAGATATCCCATTGGAATATTTGCCTCCTAGGAATCAAAACTCAGTAGAGTCTTATCTAGCATCCTAGATATAGAGGTACTAACAATGATATGTTCAGCATCACACCCCCACTAGTTTGTGGGAATTGAACGTATCATTGACATTTGTATATGTCAACTCCTACTAGTAGTTATATACATATGTCTCATCTTTTGGTGTTGATCCCAGATCAACTACGACAAATGCCTCATCTTGTCCTTCGTGCCTTAACTCAAAATGTTGTTTCTAAGAAAATGATGGGCACTAGTCATTCTAATGGACTTTTCACAACTATAAAGGTTGTTTAACCCTATTACCTCATTGAGGTTTTCATTCCAGTTTTCATGTGTTTAACATTTATAATTGATGAGACAAGTTATGGTTGGACATCACCGCAAGGCACCTAAGGGTCTTTACATGGCTCTAATACTTGTCTACATCTACTAGGGATTTCAATATGACACACCTACAAGTCCTTGACTTGTCTTGACACCATGTATCATATCTATAACCGACCAACAAAGGACATCCTAGTTCACTAACATTGAACCCATGGGATCTGGCTTTCAATTGAGTATACAATCTTGGACATCTCCAAGTGTCCTAACAAGGCAATTTCCTTAGAAACATTGCTCAGTTCTGATGACTCACATAAGTCATGCACTAACCTAGACCTACCACCCTAACGCAGATCATAGCATGTCTAAACATGCTTACAAAACATAACAGCAGGTGTCGAAGATTTTAGCTTTACAAGCATAGAAATCTCATTTTTCTGCTATATGTAGAAATAACCTAGTCGCGAAATACTTTTAGCCACGAGACCCAACATTCGCAATGACATCCTCTGGTGACATACAGTCAATTCGCGAAAATTAACAAATCACACTTTATAGTCATGAGAATGGTTTACTCATGAACTCCCTCAGTCACAAATACACAATTGCTAACTCATTCGTGAGCTTACACGAACTGACTCATTCGCAAGATACTGTCCCTATTCCAGAACTACATTTTTCCAGCTAGTTTCAAATAGGAGTAGACTTATCCTTAAATTATTGGATCTTGTAGCGATCCTGGATGTCATATCACCTATAAAAGCTTCCAAATTCGGTAAACTCAATAAGATAATAGGGTGGATTTTAGGGTCATTAGGTTGTAACTGTGTCATTAGTCTTCCCATCCTCAAGTTATCTACATATCCTCTATCATAGAGGAATCAAGCCAGATGTTGTTCTACCAGACTGATCCGAGACATGGAGGTGTCATTATCACATTTCTTGAGGATAGTTGAGGTCTCCCACTTAATGTGCAAGGGACTGTGAGCCTGCTAACCCTAGGATACAACTAAGCTCAGACCATGTCCTATCTCTTAACGAGGTGCACTCCCCAGAGAAACCTAATACCTCCCATACAACTTATTGCACATTCATGGTCAGGTATGCATAAAATCATGCGACAAAACATGTCTAAATTTTATTAAAATTTAGGCAAAGATTCGCCTTAAGAAGGTGAACATCATATGTCAAAACCAAGTCATGAAGATAAGGACCTCCAACACAGTGCCGTTCCAAAGGAACCATGGTGTGAGGATTTGGAGCCCATGGACTCAAGCTACAACCTCATATGAGAAAGCAAGGCCAAGTGCCAAAATGGGCCTTTTATCCAAGGAGAGAAAAAGAG
>JAOXJP010228834.1:0-11053 GCA_025762735.1 Platanus orientalis | reverse complement strand
TATATATATATATATATATATATAAAGCATTAAGAAAGAAATGCACATGTGTTTTTGCCATGGTCCATATTCGGTTTGGGACGGGAGAGTTTCAATATGACTTGGGTTAGTTAAGGTCATGACATCATTCGGGTGACCCAGGGATTCCCTATAAAGGGATTTTAAAAAATTCAAAATTACTATGTAAGCTTACGAAGCAAAGTTTTTGCCTAGACCACCATATTATGAGATGTAGTCCCTCCTATCAGGCCTCTATATCATGTGTATGAGTGGTTCGGCCCGCTACAACTGTAAGCAGACTGAATATGAAGTGGCTATGTCCATATTTGTATCCATTCATTTAATCAAATTTCATATATGAATTTGGATATCTGCTAATATTTAAAAATAAGATCTATATTTGTATTTGTTTACTTAACCGAATATCAGATAAGTATCCTGGATATCTACAAATATAGACATGAGGTGAGGGAGAGAAGTGGAGAGGGATAGGATTGTTAGTAAAGACTTTTGGAAATATTAGAGATCAAATTGCTCATAGTAAAGCTAGGCTTGGCATTCTCAAGAATACTACCACCATTATTCATGTGATGAACAATATCATAGAAGATGAGAACTATCCATCAAAACTTCTAAGCAAAGAGGAAATATTTTGGGCTCAAAAAGCTTAAACTGGTTAAAGTGGGGTGACTACAACTCTAACTTTTTCTATCTTTCTACTATTGAAAAAAGATCTTGCAATAAATTATGGCTTTAAAAGATGAAAATAATTCAAAGGGGATACTAACCTTGATTTATTTATTATCTATAATTTACTTTTTCAAACTATTTAACTCTTCAGGCCATAATAATAATCAAATTGAAATTTTTTTTCAACAGAAGAACTATTTGAGTTCCCTACAACAGAAGAAGTATATGAGTTTTCCAGATACACCATTTCACCATATCCTACAATTTTATAGGATGCAAAAACATTTATGTCGCAGTAGATATGCTTGGTGGCCCTAGTGCCCACCACGCAATATTTGGTGTTAACGATAATGTTTACCTCTATGATCATCACCATGATATTTTCTTCTGTTTCTACCACATTGATTTTGGTACCCTTTTTCTTGGCCTTTCTAAACTGACACATTATCTCTCAATGTCCAGGTTTTCCACACACAAAACGCCTTTCAATTTCTTGTCTATGTTAAAATTCTTCTTAAAATTTTTGTTGTTCTTCTTCTTGAAGAACTTCTTTCTTTTTGTTTTTCTTTTCTTGCTACTTCCTTAATTTTATATGACATTTGTGTGCAAGGACATTTTTCTTGCCTTTCTAATGTTGTTCTGGTAGTCTTTCTAAGAAGTGGGGATCTTCTCTAAGGGTATGTTTGGTTAGAAGTGGAATGCAAGGGAAATAGAATTAGTGAAAAAAACTGTACGACTTTCCTTCAAAAACTAAAGAAAGGGTGTTTGGTTAGAAATGAAATAAGTGCATCGAAGTTGACACTTTCTCTGTCAGATTTTCCTTTTCTTTTTTAAACCTAAAGATGAAATCCGACCAAATCATTCAGATTATAGAAAGAAAACGAACACGTGAGAATAGAGCTGTTGGAGTAGCGACAAACGGTGATGAACCCTATGATGCATCAAACCATGTAAATCTCCTTTCCTCTCCCCCCCACTTCACCTTTCTCCTCTCCTCTCTCATCATCTTCTCTCCTCTGTGAAGACCTCCTCTCTATCGTTGATTGGTTTATTAGTTTGTAGGTAAGGGAGTAATTATATCTCCCACAATAGAAAAATTTTCTACAACAAGGTGTGCAAGTTCTTTAATTAAATCCAACAACCCAACTAAACTTTGGATCTATACATACATGGATATTATCCAAACAAACCCTAGAGTTAGTGGTAAAAGAAGGAAGAAACCATATTATCTAAACAAAAAAGAACCAAGTGTTGATCTTGAAGGCTATCTCCAGATTCAACGTCTCTCTGCTTAAACATGTAAATAGGAATCACTTGAATCAACTAATTACAGAAATATAGCTTCCAAGAAGAAATCTGAGTAGGAGTGTTTCATGGATGTTTCTAGAAAACATCAAAGTTGCAATCTATTTATCTCTCCTACAATTTGTGAAAAAGGTCTGTTCTAGGTGGGTTCTTTTTTGTTTGCTTTAGTGGATAGGTTCCAAGTGAGTTCTAGTTGACGCTGGGTATTTTGAAGTAAATCTTGCCATGAATCGACTTGGGGGGATCTTGGTTCAACTTCGTCAGTGTTGTCGGTTTGAATGTCCAATCTCACTAGACACCCACTTGGTTCATATTTTGGGATAACAGGCTCTCCACGATGAAGCAAACTTTCATAAATCTTACTTCACTCTAATAACTTTCTTTTTTTTTTTACAGTTTTAATTTTCAACCAAACACTAGTTAGAAAACCCAACTTCACTTCATTTTTACTTCACTTTAACTTCACTTCACTTCATTATTTTCTCTCGTTTAATTTCACGTCACTTTTTCTAAAATGCCCTAAGAGAGCTCCTGCCATAAACCTCTTAGGTAATGGTATCTCATTTTCTATCAATTGGCACACTGAATCCTAAAATTTGTGAATTTGACTTGGGCTTGGTTTTTCCTCAGTCATCTTAAAATATAGAAAATTCCCTATATTGTGTTTTTTGTTTCCCTCATCTTCTATTTGGCATTTCTTTTTCAAAGTTAACCAAATATCTCTTGCATTCTCTACCATGCAGTACACATCATAAAATTCGTTGGACAGAAAGGTCAATATAACATTCTAGCAAATCTTATTTGTCTTCATCTAATTAAAAATTTGTCCCTAAACAAGCTAGTTCGTACTGATAGCCATGAGTTCAAATAGGACAAAATCCACTTTTGCCATGTCAAGAAGAAACATATTCCTTTACTTCCAGTGTTTTTAATAAGTGTCATTAAATGTCTTAATCTTAGATACATCCGAGACGGAGTAATCCATCAACAATCCAAGAAATATGAGTCCAAAACAAGTTTTTTAAACCACTTTAAGATTATAAGATATGGTGATCTAACAAGCATTAGTTTGCATCACTTATTATTGTAAGTCTTCAACAGATTATAAATCTCATGCAACAAACTATCTGTAGTATAGCAATCAGTGTAACTCAATCATGTAATATTCTTTAACCTGGATATAAACAATACCCAACAATAGTATGATATCGTGCAAGAATATGCAAGGGAAATTGTTTATCAATAATATAGTCATATAGTGTAGCAGATTAAGGACTTTTAAGCTTGGAATGGTAGCAAAGTTATCAAACCGATTCAATGAATTTACATAACCTGAAATACCACTATCGTGTATGAAAACCCTTACAAAATATTCAACTTAGCACATATCAGAATACTGTATCAAGCAACAATATACTAATTCAGAAAATCAGCAAGAATCTATAAAACAAGAGAGTAGAGACGATTTATGGCTTAACGTTGAGGTATGGTATCTATTGCCCTTAAAGTGGTTTGTCACCCTCCGCTCCTTGTTGCAAGAATGTTAATGGTGTCTACCTCTAGGGTAAAATGACAAAATTCCACTCCAAAACCTTGCATTATAGTGTACTCGAACAACTCATATGCTCTTTAGATACAGTCAGAAAAGGATTATAAAGAACAATAGTAAAACTCAAGGAAAACTCTTGTCAATGACAATTCAACCTTGTTGGTTTATGTCTATGTGTATCTCTTTCTTTTGCTTGAATCCTTCAAGCAACCCTAACCCACTCCCACACATTTCTACCAATAAGGGAAATGGGATGGGTTAGTCGCCATTCCTTCCTACTCTTAAGGCTTGCGATTGTTTGGTTTTTATTTCAAAGACCAGACAATCATTGCCTTCTATTTTAAACTGCCTTCTATTTTAAAATAAGTTAACTTATTTATATTTATAACGTTCCATCTATCAAAATTTTCGCATAAGTCAATGGCTTAATTTATCTGGTAAATTGTTGGATCCCAACTTAAAAATTAGTTCATTCATTACTCTCTCTCCTACTTATGACTTATGCATAAATAACTTTTTGATTTGCAAAGCAAATGCAAAAACATAAGGACTTCTTGTTAAAAATAAGTTTATCCAAACCCTGTCTTTAAAATTGCTACAAGACAGCAAGCATATATGAAATTTTCTTTTGAGCAAACTTGACAGCTATGTTTGGAAATGGAACACTTGGTTGTAAATGGTCAAGTTATTTACTTTCTGAGTGCAATTGCAACCTTTATACTACCATCTCTCATTTGGTAGGCATGGCAGCCGAACGCTTATATAGTGATAGGCTCGTGTGATTCCATATTTAAGTTATGGTGACAAAACTAGAGACCATATTGGTTCCCATCGTGCTTTTGCGATTGTCTGTCTTTAGGCATCCTCTATCCTCTTGTTTGAGCTAGAGGGAATTTATAGTGGGATGAAAGAAGTTAAAGCCAAAAAGGGGCAAAGGCTCAAGGTGGCTTCAGACTATATGGTTGTTATAAATTGCCTCAACCACAAGGCTAACTAGCCTTGGGAAACCATTTATATTAGGAGAATGATTGTTTGTGTTGACACAGGCCTATGCAGGCGTGCCATTGATTGACAATAATGTGTTTTTTAATTTGATGTCTCTTTTTTTTTTTTTTACACCTGAACACTTTTTTGAACCCAAAACACATGATGTGTCAGCTTGTAATTCACCATAAAACACTGCGGACACTTTGTCATCATAGAACATTTTCTCCCAATTATCACCCCCAGGATCTGGTGCCCCTAACATGCCCCCTGCATGCAGGGACACATATCACACCAAGAAGTGATTTACACCCTCCCCCAAAAAGTGTAAATCACTTTTCAAAGTGATTTGTCCCCCATCCATGTAGGGGGCAGGTTAGGGTTACTTTAGGAGGGGATACCAAATCCTAGCCATATCACCAAAATTTTAAAGTTTTCATTTTTTGAGGGGGTTAGATCACATCTCATTTTGACTAACGTGACATTAACAAAGTTGTGGATTTTCTTTCTAGACTGTCTAATATTATGCAATAGCTGTTGAAAAAAAAACAGTGTTCTAAATTTAAATAATAAGTGGAACTTTTTCTTGTAAAGATTATAATCCCACATTTATTTTAGGGCTAGCCACTTGGGCCCACATCATGTTTGACAACCGCACAAGGCAGGACCCTGACTGAGCCGGGAAGAACCAACCAAAGAAGGCAACTCCATTGTGCATTGCATAGAAAGGGATTTTACCCTTAGTTTTCCACAGGGAAGATAGATGCCACAACCACCCTAACACGAGAGCGTTGGCATGTAATCCCATATTTGAAAGAGAGAAAATGGAAATGTGGTTTATAAGTTATCCCACCTATCTATCATGTGTCTTTAGGGAAACCTCTCCCATGTGTGTGGATGTAGGCGTGGACAAGCGCTGGGGATCAAGGACACTTAAGGCGCAAGTACATATACTCATGGAGTCGGTTATGTGGTACATTGTGATTGCCAGCTTGTAGATTAGACGACGAGCAAAATGATCAATTACTTGAAGTCAAAATATGTGAGTAAAGTTGTGGTTGGGTCAGGTCAGATCAAACCCGATAACCAAGAGACCCTATGAGCATGAAAGCTCAGCAAACATGGGACTCATAAGGCCCATAGACATTCACATAGGTTGCAAGCATGGGCCCTTAGCAAGGCCCAATGCTTAGCCCGCTCATTGCATATACATAAGGCTCACTACGACTAGGGTGATTGCCTACTTAAGCCCAATAAGAGACAACCCTACTTGCAGTTTATCTGTGTGCCTCCATAAGAGAGAGACAAGTTAATGGGTGATCGATCCTCTAAAAGGTGTGAGAGATAGATGGGACAAGGCCCATCATCACTCTCTATAAGGGTTGAGAGATCATTTGTAGGGGTTCTTCAAGCCTGATAAAGAATCCAAACAACAGCTATTGAATGTTAGGAAAAGAAGATGGAGTGCAGGGAATTGAGTCATGGATCTTGCTCTCCTTAAGACAATATTTGCCCTCTATTCTATTCTTCAAAAAGACATAATGGACATAATGACTATAAGGAGTCAACAAACTTGTTTATAGGATAAAACGAGCCCAACCAAAGTTGTGTTGCTGATCGGTGGTTTACTGCGTCGTAAGATCAAACCTTGAACACTTGATGCTATCAGCCCACAAATGTGACAATGAAAGTTTAGAGTGTTTACAAAAATTTTATAGAGAAAAAATATTTTGAGAGAATGAATTAAAAGAGAAATCAAAATCCTCATTCATGTTTTGGAAGTCCCTTTTATTTATGGAATTTGTATTATACAATTAGATGTGTCTACAGACATCTTAGACAACCTCTCACCTTGAATATTCGTGTACGGATGTTTATAGACACTTTGGATGTCTCTACACATTTCCCCATGAATGAATCTCTATTTTTTGCAACTTCTAATTTTTCTCATTTTGCACAATTCGATCGATCGAAAATGCATTCTTTTCTCTAAGAAACTCAACTGTTCCAAAATAATGTCAATCAATCAAAACTTTATCGATCAAGTTATTTTGGATCGATTGAACCTGTAAAGTTTAAAAATATCCAACAATCCCTCACTATTTTGAAAGTTTAAGAAATTTTGTACAACAAATGATAATGAATATATTTATGGGTACAAAAAATTGTGTATACATGGTGTACACTGATTTGAACCTTTATTTAGTTCAAATACATCAAAATTTGTCGAGGTGCTTAGTAACGGTATTTTTGAACTAATGACCCTATTTTAACTAAACCGGATGTATTGAACATACAATTTACCTTTCTAGTATTCAAGAATAACCAACAAATTAATAGCTTTGTGCTCATATCCTTTTTAGTAAGTACTCTAGTAGACCAAGCCTAAAGTCTCATAGGAAGCGGTCTCACTTCCACACTTACATAGGTGAGTCTATTTGAAGTTTGTCTTCATGACTTCTTTATACAGATATAGATCCATTAAGAGTATTAACACCCACCCTACCCTATTCATGCAGACATGCATTAGTTGTGGATGGATTAAAGATATTAGTATCTCTCTATTTAGTGCATACAGTTAACTTTTATGACTTGTTTTTCCTGTTGAACCTGAATGCAGGTTGGGTTCCCACCATAGTTAACTTAATTCATAGGCTTTCGCATTCCCTTGGATAACCTCTAGATATTTTCTTGCAAGATCAGTTAAAAGGATTATTAATATTTCTTTTCTATTGAAAATAATCAATTAATGAGTCCCTCAAACTAAAATGTCTGAATTTATCATTGCATGTTCCATTGTATGCCCATGAACGTATAGCTTCACTTTTATAAGGCAAATATATATTGCATGCACTGATTTCGGTTGTAAAAGTTTCATATGATAAATTCCAAAACCATAATACCAACAACCACTAATTCTATAAACTCCAATTTCATAACAAATGTTCTATGTAAATTTGTTTCTTAGAGTCTCAAAATGCAGCGATGTCATCAAGGATATACTCCCATTCTTTAATATCAATATCTCCTTCAAGTTTATTTGGATATTGATAACAATATAAATTAACATTTTATACTTTTCTTCATGTATCCAAATACATCAGAAACAACATTCCAAAGAGGTAACTATGATTATATGTAAATTGACTTTTATGTATGGTCTTGTACAATATATGGCATATCTAACAATCATATTTAAAGTAAATGCCCCCACACTTTAGGTATAATGCTTTATCATAAGAGAATGACGTTGCATTCTATTTTGATGCAACATGGGTGTGACTATTTATCTCAATAATTAGTCAACAATATTGTCATGATTACTATAGTACAAGAAAGTTTAATATGTGAGTAAGAAATGGTAACATGGTAACAAATACATAATAAATAGAAAAATGGTTCATGCAAATATAATTTTTATAGTAATTTGGGCACAAAAATTATTTGAACCAAACATTTCATGAAAGAAACTAACTTAAGTAGAACAATTTAATCCCATAAAACTTGATTATAATAAATGGGAGTTTTCTATACCATTCTATTGGCTTCATTAAACTAATTTGTTACCATCCATTTTGTTATCCATGGTAAAACTTATCATGTTTGTTTGCACATCTCAATATCTTTTGAACAACATATTGTTATAAACTGGATACAACATAAACAAGTACACATGTCCAATGTTCTTGGACTTATCAATGTACATTTTTTAGTACACCTGTGATAGTGTAGATGAACTATCACTATGCAAAGATTTAGTGACATTGGTTTAAGCAAAAAAATTAAATTTCTAAACTACTTTTTTTCTTTTCATTTTTACTGTGATTGCAAATTCTACAAACTCAGACTTTATTTTGAATGAGTTATACATATCATTTTCTTAAATCTTTAAAGAAATTGCAGTTCCTCAAGAATGTGTTTCCATACATGAGTGGGCTTCGAATCTTTTGATTCAGAATTCCAACAAATATCAATATATCTCTTCATAATAAGAGGATAGTCAATAGATCAATAGTTTTCTTCACGTATTTATATATTTAGCAAATAATATTCTAATGAAAATAGTTAGGCTTATAAGTGAACCATCTTAAATGTTAAATAACAAAAATATATTCAATCTTATGTAACATGGCATACATAAGATTATTATATCATAATTAATATAAGTATAATCTACAATAAATCATTATTTTCTTTTATTGTTGTAACACCAAATTTATTATTCTTAAGAAAGCTTGAAATTCAAAGTGTTCAAATTACCCAACCGTATAGGAGTTGGTTTATTATTTTATATGGGACTTTTTATTGCCGTTTAGCACAACAAACCTCTAATTTTCTAATTACTACATGGCTTGTAAAGAAAGCAAAGATTGCATAAAAATTGAAGCTTTATTGATGTTTTGAATCAAAACATACAAAAAGGTATTTTCCTTCTCTCTTGTACAATTCTTCTCAACTTACCTTGCTATAGTTATGGTTTTAAATCCTTGAATTTCTATCTTCTCCATTAGAATATGCGGAGTTATGATAGATGTGACTTCTTTCTTGGGGCAGAGCAACATGAATTTGAAGTAGCTGATGAAGGAGGAGAGTTGAACATGAGAGAACAAATCTTTACTTAGACGTGTGAACCAAAAAAAGAATAATGTAAAAACTTGACCATCATATAGAGAGCTTGGTATTTAAAGAATAAAATTACATTTAGATTTCATCTAGATTCTAAGTTGTTGCATGCTTTTAACTTTGATTGTTGTTGTATCTCCTTATTTGTGAAGAATCTTATTGATGTGACAAGTCTTCATTAGTTTTGGTGAAGACTTCATGGGCATAAAGAGTCCCTAATCATGTGAAAATCTAGTTATTGCTCTTATATATTCCTTAATTTATGGGATTTGATGAGATAAAGGAGTCTTATTGTAGTAGGATTCATTTTTAGATTGGGATTCTAATTTTTTATAACATGTATAAATTGGAGAGACATGTGTAAATATGATTCTTTCTATTAGCTTCCTAGGTATTTTAGGAGTCTAAAACAACATTGATCACAATTCTTTAGGATTTGTGCCATTAAATACAAAGTTTTTAGGACTCTAGCCTTCGTTCCTTGCAGTGGACTATCTATCGCAATGCATTGTTCATCCTTGTGGTGCATTATTTATTGTGAGTCATCTCTCATCGCGTGTTGATCTACTATTATGATCCATCGCAGTGCATTCGTCCTTCGCAAACTACATTCCATCGCGGTTTAAAATATCCATCATGATGGATGCCTTATTTTTCTAATCGTAATGTACTGTTCATCCATTGTAAAGGTAAATTTAATCTTTCACAAATTTTCGATGCCAACAAATGCAACCCAACATCCTACTTTAGCTAAATAAATAATTACTCAAATGAGACTATAATACATAATGTGTAATCCTCTAGTATAAGTGAAAAAATTATTTCTTAAACAAAGAAAATGATATACTACACTTATTATACTAAATTGAATTTAACAAGTAATAATTGAAGATTATAAAAATAATTGTCAGTTGATCACAAAGCTAATTGGCACACAAAGCAAAATAAGAAAAAACAGAGGATATGGAACCCTTTTTTTATGAAATGAATTACACAAGAGGAGTGACTTTCCATCATTTTGATAACTGTTAGTCTCTACCAGAGCCATTGTCCATTGTAAATGCCACTAGTATGGATCTAGCATAAATTAGTGAAAATAATTTCAACCAATGAAGTGTTACTCACACAATTATATTCTCGAATACTTAATCCATCATGCAGTTATCTTAAATATATAATCCAACATGCAATCTAAAGCACTAGAATGATAACTCATAGATTTGCTTCAGAAATAAAAAGAATAAATATGAGATAGTAGAACTTATTGATTTTGGAGTTTGATCCATCCAACTGTCCAAGCTTTGGTATTGTGCTTTTCCCATCATCCTTCTTGTCATTGAAGATCTTCTTAAGATTTTTTCCATTCAATCAACTATTCTTTTGTGTTCACCCATTTGGTTTGAGAAGATAGGATCATTTGTTATTGATCTCGTCAAAAATACTATCTTAATATTGTTAGGAAAAGAAGATGCATTGTAGTGAATTAACAAGACAAAGAAGTAATAATGCCCGAGTCATGGATCTCGCTTTTCTTAAGACAATATTTGTTCTCTACTCTATTTTTTAGAAAAGCACAATGATAGCTACGAGTTAGCAAACTTGTTTTTAGAACAAAATGGGTCCAACCAAAGTTGTGTTGTTGATCGGCGGTTTGAAACACCTTAAGATCAATCCTTGAACACTTGATGCTATCACCCCATAAATGTGATACAAAGAAAGCTTAAAATGTTTACAAAATTTTGCAAAGAGAAACTATTTTAAGAGAAAGAATTAATAAATAAATCATAATCCCCTCTTCACATTTTAGAAGTCCCCTTTATTTATAGAATTTGTAGAAATACCTTTAGATGTGTCTACAGACATTCTAGACACTCTCTCACCTTGAACAATCATGTATAGATG
>JAOXJP010228833.1:0-11053 GCA_025762735.1 Platanus orientalis | reverse complement strand
GACCCTAAACGTGTTTCGGGTCAAAACAGGTCAACCCGCTTTGACACGATTAATAAATGGGTTGGGTTAGGGTTGAGCAAAATAGTCTTACACCCCTACCTCGACACGACACGAACCCGACCCGCCAACATGAATTGCCACCCCTACCTGAGACTCACATGATTCTCAAGGCATGGCTTAATCTACCAATCTCTTGTCACAATTTCTTTCTTTTCCTTTTTTTTGCTTTTCTTTCTTTACCTTTATAGTTATATCTCATTCCATCCATCTAATATCCATTACAATGAGCATTTATTACCTTTTGCAGTAGAAACTTAAAAAATCCATATTCGTTCACATCATTACAATTATGCACAATGTGATTAAAAGTGAAACATTCGTAATCTCACAATCCTACAAGCTTGCATAGCAGAATACTTATACTTTAATTCATCAATCCATTAACTACTACCATTATCAAGTAGGTGATCAAATTCACAATGATTAAAATAATCCAGAATGATATCTATATGAAAAGTAATGGTATCACATTCTAATCAACTATCAAAAGTAAAACATTAGGGTACATCATCCCTATAAGGTACTTCATAAAAGCACAAATGTAATGTATCATTATTACAACTTTCAAAGAATAAAATGGCTAAAGTAAAATCTCTCATTCTCTTTCATATGTTTATTTTTTTTGAGAAAATGGTACCTTCCATGAATAGACACGTAATACGCGATTTCTACCATAGCTCAATCTGTGGGGTATCAATTTGGGTGAGCTTGACGGGCTCAACAAGTAATTATACAAAAAGACTTGAAATAGGAACAATCAGGACATGATACATTCAAGATATAAACATTTAAACTGAAGTCGTAATTGAGAATAATAACATATGAAGTATCATGTCAAGTCATGTATAATTTTCATGTAAGCTTTCTTTGCGTACATTCTTGTGCATTCTTTCGTTCATAAATCTTAGTCTTCTTTCATCTTATACACTTTTATGTCAATTATTGTTGCGACTAAACCCACAAACCAAAGAGAAAAACGAAATAAACAAGAAACACAAAGCACATAGAATACAACGATATACGTGGTTCGGCTTATAGCCTACATTCACGGGCGAAAAAGACAAGAAATTTCACTATGAACAAAGGAGATTACACAGAAAACAAACTCTCAAACCCTAAGCCCCAAATACACCCTTCCGCCCCTTTCTCTCTTTGTAAAAGTTGAGATACCTCTCAGAAAACCTTAACGCATCTTATATATGCGGTTTCACTAAAGAGAATAGAACAGAGTCACGAGTCGGGTTACGAAAATGGGTTAGGTTGGGCTACTGAGGACTTCTCCCCTAAACCCCTAAGCAACGCTGCCCCCCCCCCTCCTGCAACCCCCCAACAAGCTCACCATCAAGCTCGACTGGCGAACGTGTGGCTTGATCACCAATACTTTTCTAAGACATCAATAACATCTAGAACACAAGGTAGAATTCGAGCCACACTCAACAATTATGATATGACTTTTACTTCTTTGACAAATAGTTTTAATTCACTTGTTTGGTTCAATTACTCTACTTATCACTTGTACCTTTATTCACATAAGTTTTTATCTTTCTTGTGCTACCATGTACATTCTTTAACTTTACCTTTCATTTCTTTTCTTTTCTTGTATGAGTCAATTTCATTTTCTTTCATATTCATTACTTTTCCAACTTGTGCATTTTCATTCTTTTATTTTTTCTTTTCCCATTGGTTAACCCCCCAATGGTGGGATCTTGGTCATTGAGTAATTCCCAATGATAAGATCTTATGCCATTGTTTAATCCCCAACGGCAGGATCTTGGTCATTAATTAACTCCCAATGATAGGATCTCATGCCATTGTTTAACCCCCAATGATGAGATCTTGGTCATTGATTAACTCCCAATGATAAGATCTTATGCCATCGTTTAACCCCCAATGATGTCATCTTGATAGATTAAGGCATTTGCAAATACAATGATCTTTAAGATATCGAAATTAGGAAGATACGTGTCAACAGATTTACACCAATCAATAGTATGCTTAATCAAGATGAATCATATGAGAATAATAGTCTTACAAACACTTTTCATTCAATGTATTAAGGAGATAATCAAATTCAAGGATTTCTTATAAGCAATCAATAGAACAATTACTCATAATGGAGACTAAAGAGTTATGAGTAATCAACGATGATCTATAATCGAAATCTTCATGATATACTTACGTAAGGAAGCAATTCATCAATATTCTTGGATCTATTACTTGAAAACAGGGCATCTCATGGAACAATTTAGAATTAGCAAATGAATTCATAGAATTCAATCGCACAATAGAAATTCATTACTATTAAGTATGGATCATGGATAGAATTATGTAGATCCAAAGATAAACAATAGAAATCAATGAAACTATGATGCTTCACTCCTAATTCACCAAAACAATCTCAATCTCCAACAAATTCTCTGTCAAACATGTACCAAAATATAGATGAAAGGTTTTTGAAAAGAGAGATCCTCATACTTGCTGTAAAATCACTAAATCCTTAAGAAAACTTTAGATCAAGGATGCAAGGAATCAATCCATTCACGAAAATCCAATCAACTACTAACAATTAAGGATCAAAAGGAAATTATGGGATCTTAAGAAGGAATTTCATGTACTCTTTGGATAATTACTTACAAACTTGCAAATCCGTGTTTCTCTTAGCTTTCTAAGTAAACTTCATTTGAATCTCTTTCTTCACTTCTTTTTTTTGTAATTCAAATATAGATCTACCATCAAAATCTACAGATCTATAAAGATCTTCATTGAAAATACATTAATCCAAACTAAAATGAGTTAGATCTAAGAATTCATGGCTTACTTGCTTCTTGGAGAAAAAAAATTTCTCCTCTTTCCCAATTCTCATAAAATTCTCATCTTTCTATCTTTCCCACTCTATATGCTCATTTACACTTAAATAAGGAAAATAGAAGGATTTGGTTCGTCACATTTGGGTCCTACTCAAGTTTGAAGTGAAATCATGTGGCATGAATCTTGAGAAAATTCTGGGACTGTGGTGATCGATCATGCACTCAGTGTATAGGTTTTGAGTTTTCTCGTTTTTGGATATTTCCTAAGCATGATCGATCATGCACTCAGTGTATAGGTTTTGAGTTTTCTCATTTTTGGATATTTCCTAAGCATGATCGATCATGGCCTTGGTGATTGATCACCAAGGTGAATTTTTGGATTTTTACATTTTGGTCTCTAAGGTTTAATCCACCAAATCCAATGGTCTCCCAAGATACAAAGGCCTCTAACGCACTGAGGTTAGCCCTCTTGCTCAAGATACAAAGGTTCCATAATTAAACAAGTGGTGTTGGGTCTGAATCTCTAGGATATATACCCAAAATGGATGTGGGACATTACACCATATGCCTATACGTTTTTAGAAGTTTTAAATTTACATAGTAAATTTTTAGAAGCCTTTGAATTTAAGAAAGTTTAGTTAGCAAGTATCTTAGATTTTTAGAAGTTTCAATTTTAGGCAAGTTTCAATTTTTTTTAGTTTTGTAAGACTATTTAGAGGCACCCCTCCCCCATATTTTAGAGTGAAGAAGATTGAATTAAAGTGTGGTCTCCCAAGGCAGCCATGGGCTAGTCCTTTCTCCCTTCCACATAGGGTGTTGCCATCTCGTAAGCTCCCCTCTCTCTACATATTGGTTGTAGCACTCTTAGTGTACTCATGAGTTTCCACCTCACACTCCCAATTTCTCTACATATTTTCTTTCTTCTCCTTATTTTTCTATTCTCTCCCCCTCTCATACTTGCTGGAAATGCATCAACATAAGAGAATTAAAATGTTGGACTCCATTAACAAGGTATGTGTTACTGAAATTTTCTGGTTTTACATACTCTCAAAATCACCCCATCATCCATATTTATTTAATTCTCTTATAGGGTTTGATTCCCTTAGGATCCCCTACAAAAACCCTTTTTTTTTTCGTTGATAAATAGAAAATTTATTAAAGGAAAGAAAAGAGAAAAATAGAATACAACAACAGGAAGACAACCCAACTAGCAACCCTCACTCCCTCAGGAATAACACTCTCAACAAAGACCACCTTAGAATTAACCCCCTAATTAGCTAGCTTATCAACCAACTCATTCTGGCTCCTATCAACATGAGAAAGAGAGACTCAATAAAAACATTAACTCTCAAATCTCATAAATGAGAGGAGCCAAACTCCAAAAGCCCATACCAGTAGCGATGCCCCACCCTACTACAACCATTCCCCCTCCACAAGACATTCATTTAAACCCAGCTTGTGTAGCTCTCTAAGGCCCATTGGCAAGCTGACAACCTCAGTCTTAATGGAATTGCAAACTCCTAAAGGTCCACATATAACTTGGATGACAGTAGAATTGTGATCACAAATAACACACCCAAACTCGGCTTGTCTCGGATTTCCTTTTGAAGCCCCATTAAAATTGAGTTAAAAAAAAAAAAAGCACCGGAGGAGACTATGAATCCACATCATTAGTTTTTCTAGGGTAAGCCCATTGCAGAGACGAAACCCAATCGATGAAGAAGAGGATTTGAGAAAACCTTTGAACTCATTGAGCACAAAAAGCCAACTCCTCACATCATGCACAATAGAATCAATAACCTCCTCCAAATATCAAAACTTCTCATCAAAGTGCCTTCTATTCATTTCCTTCCACATGCCTTACATCACCTCATGCATAAGGCAATCCCAAAATAGCTTTACACGGTTCCTTTGAGCCCCACCATACCCTTCTCTCTTTAATTTCAAATTTATGCTCACTAGTTTTGAGGTTTTTTTGTTCAAGTTTCAAGTGGACTGGTCTTTATATAATTCCCTAAATCAAATCTTATTGGATTTCCATGAAATTTTACTATTGTTTCAATTATTTGAAAAACTTTAATTTTTAATTAATTTTCATAAAAATACAGACTATGAACATTTTTTCTCCCATGATCATCATATGAAATACTAGGATTTAAATCAAGAAAGATTAAGAAGAATACCTCATTGGCTAAACTGGACACAAGACGATGATTTGACCTGGTCTCCAAAGTATCCACACTTGCTCCAGAGTTCTTCGCGCTTCTCCCAACCTCTAAAAAGTTACAAGGTCCATTCTGAATGTGAGTACTATATATAGAATTTTTGAGAAGCTAAAGTAACCGTAAGGGGCGTGGGATCTTTATGGGATTATTATTCATAGGCTACAAGTCCCATTATCCTTAATTAAGTCAAACTGCATTACAGACATTCTATCTTTTATTAATTATAACCTGACACACCATTAATTGTAATAATCCCTGTTACATATTGCAACTGATCTCCCAAAGAGAAAAAAATTAACAATGAGGCTCTTCCTTTAAAGATATTTCACAAATATGTCCTTCCACTATACAATATTCCTTAATGACCTTTAGGATGATAAAATAATTATTGTTTAACCCCATTGGTCATTAGAACATTATCATTAGAAACTTAATGAATTGATTGGACTTTTAAAATGTTTATTTAATAAAATCTTTTTGAAAATAAATTTATTTACATAATAAATTAATTTTAAAATCATTTGACAAATTCTTTGTCAAAAACCATTGGCTATGTCCAATCAATCATATATTTCCTAAATTGAATATTTTTCTACTTAAGGATAGTGGATTCTTTGTTGGGAATTTGCATCATCTCAAGTATCATGTAGGATATATAAACTATCCATGATATAGCCTCTAATTAAACATCACTAGTTGGTAGCTAAAAATAACTAACAAGAAAACTTAAGAAATACAAACCCTCAGGTCTAAGAACAAGTCTATAAATATGAACAACACTTATCTTGACAATGATGTTTTATTAAGTGTGTTCATAATGGATCTCTTTAATATATTTTTATATGCACCTACATGCAAGCTTTGAGTCCCATTCCAGTGACTGAGATTACATCACTCCATTATATGGAAGCTCCACATATGGAAACCCTATAAGTGATGTGCCTAGTAGCATCACCCATAGCTTTAAAGTTTGTATACAAGAACTGAATTATTAGATCCCTCCACACATCTAATGTGTTGACATCCTACTTATGTTGTTACTTGAGGACCACCTATCTCATCTCATGAGATCAAAAAAGTACTCATATTAAGAAATAAACAGATGTGATGATGGAATAAAAGGTTCTTATTAATAATATAAATAAACAAAATTACTTATATTTTGTGTGAATGGCTTTGTCTGGACACATATTTCCAACATTTAGATCAGAAAATATTTGGAAAGTTTTGGAATTTTGTGACACACGGTCAAGGGTATTTTGGTAATTTCATGGGTTCTACCCCAAAAATTTCAAAATTGCCATTTGGATTTCTTTATCTTTCTTTACTCTTTCTTTTCTATTCTATTTCATTCTAACCTCTATTTTCTCATTTTATTTCCTGTTTAATTTTATTTTGTGGCTACTTGCGAGTGTTTTAACATCTATTCTTGAGTGATTTGCTTCTGCAGTTTAAATTTTATCACTTGTGGGAATTTTGGGTTATTGTACATCAATTTTGCTATCTTTCCCATATTCTGCTGCATCATAAAACTCTTAGTTTTCCCAAATTCATCAACTTAGGTTTGTTATTTGTATTTATATTATGTAATCCACTTAAGCTGTAATTCCATGCTCAAGAGTTAAGACATTTCTCTGCCATTCAGTTTGATTCTAGTGGTGAATGTCTTCAATTTCTATTGATGCTTTATTCTAGAGGACATGGTTCGACAAATTTCTTTTCCACATGTATCTGAACAGGATGGTCTTGCAGAAAGAAAGCATCATCATTGCATTCTTCCTGAGATATGCAAGAGCTTGGCTGTTGTCTAAATCTTCTGTTTCACTTCAGGTTTTTAGAAACAACTAATGTAGTTTTTCTCTTAACTAATTGCATTGACTTCTTCTATTTTATCTTATGGGACTCATGAGTGCGTGCGTACACGTTATACTGATTACTTTGACCTTCATGAGTTTAAATGTGCTTGCTTCATTTCATTCCCCCATCACTGTAAGTTTTCAAATGCTAAATGCATGATTCAGAATATTCCAATTGCCTAAAATGAAAGGCATAAGCCTCAAGGCTTGAAGTATTCACCTCACAAGCACCCTTTTTTTAATAATAAACAAATACATAATGTACTACATATTTCTATTTAAGTAAAATCAAAGATGAGAACAAAATACTAACAAATATGAAAATAAATATTTTAGAATACATGACAAGTGAATTATAATTTTTAGCAGCTTAATAATCAAAATTCTAGACATAAAGTGTTATTTTCATAACGTGAACATGATTTTGGAATCATAAAGAACAGGGCTAAAAGTTTATGTGGTCCTTATGACACATCCACCTTTCACTCTGTCTACTTCATCTACATCTCCAGAAAACACCATTTCATCATCCTTTTATGAACTGGAGGGGGGCATTGTATAATAAGCTATGGATTGTGAGTAACAGCAGGCTCTCATAAACCTATAGTCCAATCATTCAGGCTCGTGGGAAGTCACATCAGAACATGTTTATTGCAGAAGAGCTATTAGTTCTTGAGCAGGCTCACTTGTAGTATCTTGTCATTACCTAAAGGGAAGAAAGTAATCTGTTTATGTTTACAAAGTGAAGACAGAAGCAGATGGTTGTATGGAGTAGTACAAGGCTCAAATGATTGCTAGGTTGATTTTCATGGTGTGCGTGAGGAGGATTTTGATCCAGTAGCAAAGATGATTGTTCCTTTGTATTAGTTGTTACTTTTTTTTAGTTTAGGATACCTGTGTTTTTATGGATATGAATTACTTTTTGGATGGGCATGGACATGAGAAAGTTTATGTTATGTTGAACCACTTGCTCTTAGTATTCTTCACATCTAGTGTGCAGCCTTCACTGTACTGTTCTATGTTCTCAAAACAGGCACCTTGTCCTTGGTTTGAGAAATTTCTTCTAGCAGTTTTGACTGCTAGTCGATTGGTTATGACAGGAGCAAGTCTCATATTGTTCTCGATGTGCTTATGACCATGATGACCACAAGGATATTCCAGAGGTAATAGCACTTGCCTGCTAAAATGAGTTGAAAGATCTGTCACCACTGTACAAGTTTCTCTGCATTGTGGGTGCCTATTCATTTCATGGATATATAATTATCTTATGTGAGTATGCATGTAAAACCGACCCCAAGTAATTGAAGTAAGGCTTTGTTGTTGGATATACACATGTAAGATCACTTATGTGACAGGTTGTTTGATGATCCAACAGTTTGAACTCAAAGAGCTTGGTTGTGAGCTCCGGGCAACTTGTGATGGAGTTGGAAGTGATTCTATTATTTACAGGCCTTTCGTTGGGATGTCGGTTGATCTGATAGTGATGTTGAAAGTGACCCCCATGAAGCCACTGGAAGAGGAAATGAAGGAATGGGAGACCCCTAATGCAAGTCAGGACCATAAGTTTGGTATGAAGGTGGTGGAGTAGTTGGCTCTTTGGATGGATTTTGTGAGCTTCTGGTGATTGGTAAACTGACCATGGGTGCAGGTTGGCCAGGCGGATTTTTTCTTTTCTTCTCTCTGAGTTTAGTGGTATATTCCTGATTTGTTGGCTAGAAGTTGAGACAACAGCATTGGGTAGCGATTTGGGAACATCTGTTTTGGGTAAATGAAGCACACTAGATTGGTTTATCTGATAGTGTAGTGTAAAAACGTTGGCAAAGGTGGAGTCCCATACCTGGACCTGCGTCTTGCATACTTGGACCCCTTTTTTTATATCTCACTTGGCTCAAACATTACCAGTTGTTTAGAGTCATCAGATGGCTCTTGCATTACAGTTTCCCAATGAAAAATACTTTTTTTTCAAATAAATCCATTTCATATGTATCATCTTTCTAATTATGAAGACTAGGATTTGAAAGATGAGAATTTAACATATTTCATTACTTTATAAAACAGGAAGCTAATTAAATAGTTAGTTACCAAAAAATAGATTAAATAGCTAAACTGCACTTCTCTCTATCACCTAAGAGACCATGAAACCGACCAGGTTCTTCACATAAGCCTCACGTTTCCCAGGCTTGCACCTGAATTCCTCGTTAGTTTTTGCTCAATGGATCGAAACTTCAACCAAAGACTCAACCTGAATTAATCCCACACGAAGATGGTGTAGTCCTTCCACAACCCATGTCTATCACCTGTCTTTTTAATCGACAATGCATACCAGGATGTGTGTTTAGGCTTCTTTCTGGCTGCTCGTTTCAAGTGTCAGCAAACTTGGTCAGGGGCATTAGTTGAGGCTTTACAGAGTTTACAAATGGCGCTAAATGGAACGAGAGATATAACAAGAGGAGTTTGGAAAGTGTATCCATGGTCTTCTTGTATGCAGATGCTACAGTTGTTACTCTGTAAGCTTCTTCACCCCTGCAAATTATTCCATGGCTTTTCTAAATCGACCATTAGTAGGCACAACCAGCAATGTTTGTAACAACCAAGAAATACTTACTCAGAAGCCTTTTGAGAAGTCATTGTTGATTGATCTTTCCTTGATAAAGAGAAATGGATGATGAATGCCTACTTAATGGTGGTGCAGCAGAAACAACCCTGATGGAAAACGTGATGAGATGCCAACCTAAACTACTTATGATCTTTGCAATAAAGAATACTTTTCAGTCAAGATGCCTACATCCATGGAAAGATCCATTATTTACTATTTGAAAAAAGGTAAAGGATAAACAAAGCACTCTTGGTCAAGCTCACTCTAGAACCCTAGCCGTTCCTATTATATCATTCTCCCCCACTTCTCTTAACCTTGTAACAAACCCCCTTCTCTCCCTCTGATAGATCCCTAATAAAGACCCTAATTCTTTCTCATGTATATAACTTTTTTCTTTTTATCTCTTTTAGAACGAAGAAACCCTTTTTATACCTACCTCCCCTCTTGTATGTTTTGGAGCATGGGGGATATATATTTTTAATTCTTATGGGGCTCAACTGTTAAAAGAGTCCCCAAAGCCAACCAACTTCCACTCCTTCATGTTGAAGGAGTTTGTAACTGGTTGGAAACTTGCCGAAATCCAACACAATAAAATTCTATATCATATATGAGAGACTCTAAGTGAAACTATCCGATGTGTTTGTCTACTCAAATAATAGGCTGTCTAAACAATCAAGAACAAACGATTCAACCTGCCATGGAAGATAGCCGAATTCTCCTTGGGAGCAATAAAATTGAAGGGTCGCAATCTCCTTCCAAAATGATTTTCTTAACCTTAAGTCCATGGATCTCAAAAATTACACTGGTCTCCTCCAACTGTGTATGTAGGACACATCATCCATACATGCTGGTGTCATTCCCAAAAGGGTTGGCTGATAATGAAGAAAAAAAGGAAAAATCAACCACTTCGTCTTCAAGTTGTCCACCCAAGCCTTAAGTCCCCCATGATGGGATAGAAGGAATGTTTTATTCAAGTATTTATTGGATCGACTATGCTCTTTTATTTTAAAGTTGTTGAATACTTGTTCTCAAGGCATTTGTAGCCATGAGTTGATGGTTTGTAATGAACTCATTCAAATTTATATTGATTTGTTAACTACAATTAGAAATGAAGTCATCTTAGGGTTTCTTATAAAATGAAATGATTTATGTTATCAAGCACAAATCGGTGCAAATCTGAGTGGGTTCATTACAAACCATGCTACAAAAGCCTTGAAAAACTCAAATGAAATGATTACATTGTAGGTGGCTGCCAAACAGTCTTAATATAAAAATTTAGGAATAATATATGTACAAGATTTATTATGTTTCATGGTTGAAAAACACTTAAAACTGTATTCATCATCTAAGATGGGTTCAACTTTGATCAATTGTCATACCTTTTATAGCCGGAGTGTTGGGTTGACAATTTTATTATTGATAGGAAATCCCAAGAAAATATATATATATATATATATATATATATATATAGAGAGAGAGAGAGAGAGAGAGAGAGAGAGAGAGAGAGAG
>JAOXJP010228832.1:0-25048 GCA_025762735.1 Platanus orientalis | reverse complement strand
GAACATCTAACACCATTAGCCTATGTTGTGTGGTTAAACTCTCCCCTGGAATAACCTTACAATCCTTACATATTGACCTTTATAGTCTCTTAGTAAGAAAAAAGTCTATCTGACTTCTATTTGACCTACTTTTGAAAGTAACCGAATGTTCCTCTCTCTTTATGAAGTATGTGTTTGCTATAACAAGATCAAACAAAAAAAATAAAAAATAAAAATATAATGAAAAAAAAATTATTGAAATTATAAAATAAATGGTAAATGGAGAATATAACGAAATATACAATGTCCTCTACTTTTTCCATGGTTTTTTGTATTTTCTGAATTTTTATATTTAAAAAAATATATTAAAAAATAAAAATAATAACTCCCAACCCTTTCGGTTTCCAACAACCATCATAGATGTTTGCTTTGCTTATATAATGACTCCTAGGTGTATTAATGCTTATTGTTAAGATCTCATCCAAAATTTTCGATGTTTCCATTGTTTTTTTATAACTACCTTTGATGTTTCCACCAAAGTTTACATGGAAGTAATGGTTAAAAGTTTGGATTTATATTTTTCCTTGGTGTGGATGTTTCTTTATCATTTCCTATTTCATGGGGATGTATAGCTTTATTATGTAGTATTTTTTATCAATTTCTAACCCTTGATGTTCTAGACATGTAGAACGTATGTCTTGAGGGTATCAGATTTCCAACACCCATCATAGATGGTTGTTTTGCTTATGTAATGATTCCTAGGTGTGCATTGATGCTCATCCTATCATTTCATGAAGGTCAATCCAAAGTTATCAATATTTCCATGGTTTCCATGATTTTCACATAGTTTCCACAACATTTTCATTTCATTGGGTCCCTGAGATGCACGTTCTGCAAATTTATCAATCCAAAAAAATCTGGCAACAGATCTGATAACATGTTTGAATGCAACAAGACCTTCAAAGACATCATGCTCTGTAAAACCTCAATGCTTCCACTAAGCTTGTTACTGCTCTTCTGCTGCCCATTCAACTATAGAGACTGAATTAAAGACCCAGCAAAGCTCACTGACAGCCCACCTTTGAGGAGGGATCTGGGTCAGACCATCCAAGCTTCTTCAAAGGGTTCAGCCTCTACTCAAACATGAACATCACTGAAGCATCACCTGGGTTCATCCGAGACTCCACACATAGAAAGGTTGAAGGGATCATTACAATGAGAAGGATTAGAATATTAGATTCAATATGGGTTTTCATCTTGAGAAAGTTTGGAGAAATGGATTTATTGAGAGATTTTGAAGAGATTATATTCAAGGGTATGCATTGATGTGTGAGATGGGGGGATGCAAAAATGGTTGCAGATTGCAGTGACAGCAGCCCAGATAGAGGAAAAGAGAAGAATGGGGAGAGAGGAAAGAGAACAGGAGAGAGAAGGAATTGCAAGGTTGGGCAAGAAAACTATGAGAGAAGAATAAGAATGATTGTCAGCAAAGGATCTTCAAGTTACAACCTTCCTCCAAACAGAAGGATCTTCAAGTCCTTCCCCTTGATGATGTGATGCTTCCATTAACCATAAACTCTCTCTTCCTTAAACATGAACCTCTTATAACCAGCGGTGAAAAAGGCGCATTGTTCTTAGAGATAAAGCTCCACCCCATCTCTTTGAAGAGCCACCCTCAGCCCCAAAACTGATTCTTGCAGCAGGTGGGATAGTAGGGTGAGAATGGGAGTTTAGGTTCGAAAATCTCATATGACTGGATATATCATGCCAGTACCAATCAACGCGTGACATGATGCCTGACAAAGGGTGTATTGGTAAATATGCATGGGGGAAAAGTGGGTGGTATAGTAAATATGCAGTAGATGAGCACCTATGTATTTACTTACCCTTTGTGAGGCATGAAGTCGCATGCTGGTTGGATACAAGAGTGATATCTCTCCATTCGGATTGGAGATAGTTTGAACCAGGGACAGGTGGCACAACAAGCTCATGCAAGCTTGGAGCCATGATTAGCTTGAGTCTAACTGGGCTTCCTGTTCCCTCTTTGGAAATTACAGGCCCATAGAAACAGGCTGTTGCTTTGGGCTTTGGGAGACTTCCATGACCCTTCTTGGGGTGGATGAAGCAATAGATTTATTTGAGTGCAAAAATCTTAGAACTGCCTCACTTGAATATATAAAGTCCTACCAGCAGTATCCACATTTTTATGATGGGGATATTCAACTGAACTTACTTATTTGTGTGCAAAAGGTCTCTCAGTTTTTCCAGCTGTATCCAAGTATTTTGTGATAGCGATATTCAACTGAAGTTATTGGGGGTGCAAAAGGTCTCTCACAGCTACCAACACTTGAACATATATTGAGTCCTTCCAGTTGTATCCACTTATGTACTATTTCAATTGTCATTTGCAAGTAACTTTTTAAAAGCGAACACATTACATTCACCATTTGCTACCAACTTCTTAAAAGGCAAAGTGGAACATTCGTTGTTTCCTTTTCCTTTCCGCAATCACTTTCTCTTTATTTGTCTTTCCTCCTCTCCCTATTTAAGCCTACCCTTCCCAAAATTAAGATCCCTCCCTACTTCAAAAGAAAGAAAACAATGCTAGTGACTTACTTATTCACTTTATTCTCTTTCTCTATCACTTCCTCGTCATCCTCACTTGGTGAAGACTATGTTATTGAACCTAGCCACAATTTTACCAAGCTTATTGCCTTCCAATTGACTTTTATAAGAATGAAAACGTCCACACTAAGTTACTACCTTTATTAAGATCAAGATTATCACCTCTGAATATCATGAATTGAGACTACACAGAGATTGATGCCATTTCCACCAATCGAAATCTCCTTTGTTCATCTGTAGGTTAGGCTTGCTTATCAGACTCGCTATCTTACAACTTATAAAGAAGTTATGGGGTTAAATTATACATACATTGGTAGCAAAAAAAACTCATCTATCTTAATGCAAGCATGAATTGGAGCCTAATGTCTCCCATGAGCCCTCTTAGAAAAGGGAAATTTGGTACTCCTACCCAATCTCCATTTCTCAATACCAAGCCTTTATACAGAATCTCATAGCCTCCAAAATCCCACTTAATTCTTGTGGCTTAAAAAATTCCATGCTTTCTCTAATTATTCGATAATGTAACAACCTCTCAAATGAACTATAGCTTATTGTAGAATGCTTCTCTATTTAAGGATAGACAAACCATTGTCTTAATTCTCTCAAGGATCAAATTCGCAACAACCATTTTAGGCCACAACATCTCAATACACATCCAATAACTCAAATGAATATGAAAATATAATGGTAATTAGACACGTTCATCAATTCAACCACACTATATCGGCAATAACAATGCGATGCCATGAGGTTTTTCTACTTATCATGAATAATGCCACCACTCAAATCTATTTGTCCATTTGTATGCAACAAAGCCCAGCAATCTAAAGACCAAAATGACAATCAACCATGTTCTTACCATCTACCACTTAAACACATCAGCCTGGGTCTCAAAGCACCATGCCTTTTTAGCCCCCAAATCTAGTTCATGTCACTTCAAGGTTTATCACTAATTCTATCCAACAAGACTCACTTGGGTTAACAGTGTTGTGTAGGTTTGTTCTTTGTCAAATAAAGAATTAAAAATAATTAATTTAAAGTGAAAAAACTAAGGTCTTCAATATAAGAAAATGCAATGCAATAAAAACAACACAATCTTAACCCAACTCCTTGGGGTAAGATACACATATCCTGTTTGATCATCCATTATATGCCATTAAATCGTTAACACCCATGTTTTTCCGCAATAATTCAACCCAAGCCCTTTTTTTCCGGTAAAATGATTTTTATTACATAGTTCCCCTCATAGAATACCATGACGCCTCATTGTAATCTCCCCTAATTGATAAAAAAGCCATCTTAGAAGGAAATACTAAACATCAAATAATCTTATGAGGCAATAAAAAACCTGTCAAGTTGTCCAAAGCTAAATGAAAGGATTTGACTATAAACCTCCCTTTTCTTTCATTATTCCAAAACCCAGCTATCTTTCTCCCTAGGGTTTAGGTGAAACTCCTTTAATTATTTGAGACACAAGAGCTCCTCTACCTCCCTCATTAAAATTCTTTCTCAACTTACCCTCCAAACCACATTCCCATTACTCAAATCGAAGTATGAGGCGACAACACCCCATTTTATTCAATGCTAAAGAATGAATTCTACTATAGACATCTATAAGAAGAGCGTCTCCACACCATATATCCTCTAAAAACAATCTCATCTCGCGATCCCATGATGAGCTTAGAAAACTTGTGAAATTCATCATTTTCTTTCACAATTGAATTCCAAATCGCTACACCATGATCATTTTTCTTCTCCTTTGGTTTCCACACAGAAGCCATCTCGTACTTAGCCACCACCATGTTCCTTTATAAACTTTCCCTTTTTTCCCAAAAACCACCATAGCCATTTTCCTGGCAAGGCCAAGCTATGCATTCCTAATCTTCTTATTCGCAGACCTCCTTCCAAAGGTTCATAACATGTGTTCCGATCCACTAGATAATATTTCCTAGTTTCCAATCATTCCATAGAAAAATTTTAAAGCATCTTTCTTACTTTAAGTGATTGATGTTGGGATCATAAAGAGCAATAGAAAGTAGTTTGGCACGATAGCCGAGAAGCTCTTGATTAGGGATGTGCATGGGCCGGGTCCCGACTAGGCCTACCAAGTAGGGCCCATGGTTGTATATTACGGACCGGGCTGGCTTCAACTTGGGAAAAACTAAGGTTATAAGGCCCAAGCATAGCCCAACTTAAATCTACAGTTCTCAGGTTGGGCTCAACCCAAGGCCCCATTATCTCCATATGCAGAGCTAAAATATAAACAAAAAACCTACACTTCTAATATATAAAGTCTCAGGCCTCAGGCCTTGGCATTAGACCTCGAGACATTACATCTTCCTCCCAAGACACTACATCTTCTCTTCCACTCTTGAACTCCTCCTTTTTCGTCCTCGTCAAGAGCTATAGCTGCTGCCATTCTTGTTCTACTCTCGCTGGAAACATGTACTCCTTATCCTGATTGATCTCCGTTTGCATCCCATTTCAACCCAATTCAAATTTGGCCTTTGTCTTGCCCTTTCAGTTCCTTTAACTTCCACCATCTCACTCCTCACTGGCATGGTTATTGGTCTTCGTTGCACAAGTGAACCATCTCAGTCGACTCCGCTTCATCTTATCACCTATTGGTGCTACACTTAAGCTCCAACAAATGGATTCATTTCTAATTTTATCCTTTCTAGTCTAATGCTATGTATGTGTTATTTCTTTCGTTGTCCTACTTTCTGCTCTGTAAAGCATGACAGTTCTTATAGCTGTCTTATAAAATTTTTCCTCAAATTTTAATGGTATTCGTTTATCACAAACTTCTCCATTTCAACCACCCTACTCTATTCTATGAACAACATCCTCTAAAATATCTCTCTCCTTATGAATGACTGAGCCGAGATAACAATAATGGTAACTGCAAGGTAGCTCTTGATCATCAACCTTAACTACTCCCTCATTTCTACTACATTTGTATTAGAAGTGAATTCCACATATTCTGTTTTACCCCTTCTTTAGTCCCGTCAATCAAAACAATATCATCAGCAAATAGGATACACAATGGGACCTCTTCCTGTACATGCCTAGTCAATTCATCTATAACTAATGCAAAGAGATGTGGGTTCAATGTGGACCCTTGGTGTTAACAAACACAATGCAATGCCATAGCTATTAACAAAAATTACATGCATGGATAAGGACATATGGTCCATGACTTGCAACCAGCCATACAAAATAAAAGATCCTGTCCTGCATGTATTCATTTATTAGTAACTAGCATTAACATAGGGCATTGCATTCTACAAGACTGAAGACCTTACATTTCCAATATTCAACAACTTGTTTTTAGTTCTTTATTTGACAAGGAACAAACCTATATAAAACACCGCTGACTCAAGCAAGGTTCATTGGATAAAACCAATAGCAAACCTCGATTGACCTTGACTAGATTTGAAGGCTAAAAAGGCTTCGTTCTCAGGGGGGCATGAAACGTGTCCAAGTGAAAGACAACAAGAACATGATCAGTTGTTATTTTGGTCTTTTAAACAACAAGTTTTATTGCATATAAATGGACAGATGAAATTAAGGAGCAGTAAAATACCACATAAGAAAGAAGAAACGCATGGCATAGCACTGCTATTGTAGATATAACATGGTGTAGTGAACAAATATCACCAATTGTAATAAACTATGGAGTCACTTGAGCTTTCAAATGTGTCTACTAAGAAATTGCGGCCTAAAAGGATTGTTGGAAAGTTGATGGTTTCCTCTGTAAAAGTAAGGCGCATTGATTCATCTCCCCTTCAATAGAAAACATTTATCAATAAGCTACAACTTCTTCAAGAAGCTGTCAAATTACCGAATCATTAAAGAAAACATGGAAGGATGTCTTTTAGGTCATAGAAAATAAGTAAGATATTAAAGACAATGGGTTTTGGTAAGAAGGCTCATAGTAGCATTGAGACACATAGGTCAAACAGGTGTATCAAATTGCCCCTTTTAAGAGAGACTTACGAACAAATGTTATGATTGAATTTGTGTTTGCACTTGGATATATGAGATTCAGTTCTAGTAATGTAATATAAACGTAATGCCATAGCTTCCTTGTTAGCTTAGTCATTAAACAACAAATCTGATGAGCAAATCAAACCCACGAATGAACAGAAGATGTCTTGATTAGTAGAAATAACATCAATCTCTGTTGAGTGCTTAAAATGGCCAATTTGTGGTGTTAAGAAGTGACAATCTTGATCTCAGTGAATGTAGTTACTTAATATGAACATTCTCATTCCAATAGAAAGTGTATTGGAAGGCAACAAGATAGGTAGAGTTGTGGCTAGGTTCAACAACATAATCTTCACCGGACGAGGATGAAGAGATAGAGAAAGAATAAGGTGAATGTGAGTACCTTGCAAACAGGCCCTCAAGTGACTAGGAATGTGTTAGGTGGTATATTAGTTTGGTTATGGCAATTGTACCCTTTGGTGCACATAAGAATAAGAGATATGTATCCACCATCTAATAAAAAGCACAGCTTATCTTGTGAAGCAGGGAATACATAGATCTAGTCATCTCTATCCTCATGTAAGTGATGGCAGTGAGCCTTATGGATTCGAGGAACATCAGGAGTCATTCTGATGGAAAGAACCACAATCGATGGTCCAATTGGACCAGAATTTCCATTAGCCATTTTAATGATGTGGCCAAACATCATGTTTCGAAAACAAATTCATTTTGGTCCATTTTCATGGGTAAGGACATTCACTTGTAAACTAAGGAATGTGTTAGGCATCTCGATTCAATTGCATGTGCAGTTACCTACTAAGCTCTGATAAATCTCCAATTAACCCAAAAAAATAATGATTGTAAGCATGTTGGAGTTGTGTTCTTCATGATTCATTATGTTGGTCCTTACACCCCTGTTCTAATCATGTCCATGTGTTGGTTAGGCTCATGCTCATAACACCGGTAAACCTTATCGTAAATATGAGTTTGAGTTCAATGACCAAATGGATGAATCATAAGGGATGTGGCTAGTGCCATAGCATAGCTATCCTAAGTGCATGAAGTGTGACAAGAATAAGTCAACAAACATATAACATATGAACAGTTGAATTTAATCATATAATGTGAATTCTAATATAGATAAAGTAGTTAAACTATTGAAAGGGGATGCACTCAATATAATTAATATCTTGAAAGGGGATATGAGTGTGTGTGCCCTTGGTCGGTTAAGTATTATGTATCAAAGTGCAGAGTGTTAGCTTCTTGTTTTGAACAGGTCGGCTTCTCCCATGTTAGGAACGTAAAAGGGAGGCCAATCGTGAGACTCAAAGTTTAGCCAAAGGTTGTAAGGTCTATGTCATCAAACATTGGTGGGAATGTGGCCCTTCCTCAATGTTTGAAGAGCTTGGTCAACAATGATGTATTGGCCTTGTGCTCTCTTTATTTTAAATGAAATTTCTCTTACCAAAAAAAACCTACTTGACATACCCAAAAGAAAATCACAAAAAGGAAGAATAAACGAAATATTGAAGGGAACTAATACTCAATTTGAGCTTGGCTAATCAGAGATGAATATGTAAGGGAAAACTATTAAGTTCTAGGAAGCATCTAACAATTACCAAACTGGACAATTCTTAAGCATAGTTGATATATTGTAGGCAAAATTCACTTTATAGAAAAAATGTCTATTAATGTAGAAATGCCAAAAAACACTAGTACCTCTCATTTAGGATTCCTAAGAACAATGATAACAGAGTCTCCACGGAGAAACATCTTGCTGATAAACCTATCCTTATTAACTGTATGAGCTTTCCTCTTGCCTTTCCCTGTCTTAGGAACCTACATACAAACTTCGAATGTTTACTTAAAAGATGTAATGATGAGTAAGGACATAAAAGGAAAAGCTCACTTCACCAAACCAACCTCAGTCCACATCTCCCTCACATTTTCGAGAACCATGTTGCAGTGGCAATCAAAGGCTCTCACACGGCCAAGAAGTTTCTTGTTGTTCCGGCAATTAATGAGCACCTGAGGAAACGGAAGAATTTTGGTGGAGGGCCATGCTGGATAATTCAAAACCAGTCTGGTGGAGCACAACCATAAGAAAAGCACTGCTTTAATTGGTAAATGCATGAGGCATGCCAAGATCTCTTGATGCATGAAGCACAAGGCCACAAGCCTCTAGGTGTAAGGGTTAAGCCTCATGCAAAATAGTGTGTGCACGTAGATAACGACAGATTTTATTTTTTACAGCTAGCCAGGTTAGTGGTTAGTGCAATAGCGAGTGAATATGTATTTCAATTTTCAAACCCTGTTGTGTCTAACACTCAACAGGCGATCAACACATGACAGAGATTAAGTCTATCCTATTATGAGAAGTTGGGAACCTTATATGAGGCGTACACCTCCTTGCATAACATGAACCTAAATGGGTGAAGCATGCATCAATGACACTCCTCACACTTGAGGCATGAGCCTTCCAGGAGGTTTAAGTCTCTTAAGTTGCACTGTTTGAGTCTTTTAGGTTGCACTGTTTAAGCCGCTTAGGTTGCACCTTGATGCTTTATGTTTGAGCCTCACCTATACGCCTCCCCACTAACATAATATGAAGGGGTGAGGCCTGCATGTACTGTACTCCTCTCACTTTGAGGCATAAGAATCTAGGTTGCACCTTGATGCAAGCGAGCCTCAAGGCATAAGCCTAACAAACCTTTTAAAACACTGCTAAGTAGAAACAAATAAACTATATCCAATTAAGAATATTTTTCTCGGTTTATATGCCAGAAGTGGAGAAGTGGGAGTTTTTTTATCAGAACCAGTATCAACTAAAAATCCAAGACTTTGTCTCATATTAATTACACCTCTCCATCCACAATCTCATAATGACATATAACTTTTTCAGCCAGCTATTAGATGCTCCCATACACATTACCTGAGTATTAATTTTAACACTCATCATCAAAACAGAAAGTAATCCTGTGTTAAATTCCTCTTTCTCATTCTTGCCACCCTGCCACAATAGATTGAGCAGACATTTAGAAATGTTAATGCAATGATAACTGAATATGATTATTAGAAGAGAACTAACTGTTTTAAGGTCAGGCTACAGCTAAAAGCCATTTAATAAGAAAGATAACCAGGAGGTACCCAGGAGAAAATAGGGATTACAGATACCCAAAATAGAACTCCTAGCAAGCAATGCTGGTCGAACTTTCAGCAGCCACCACAGTACCTTTTTAGAGATTACTAAATAGCCTATAGATGAATTAATTATTTCTCTAGCATTAAAAAACGTACTGACACAGATTAATTAGATAACGTGCATAGGATAAAACAGTCCACATGCATGCAAAGATCAAGTTTGCTCAAAATCACTGAAACCAAGAGTCAAAACAAGACAGACCAAAAGGATGATGAAATAAAAAGATAGAAACGTGTGCATTCTGACAAAAATAAAAGATTAATGCTTGAGGTGAACAGGCCATACATATACATATATAAAAATATAGCAGTCCACGACTCCACGTTATTTCCCATATTACAAAATCCTCATACATAACATACATATAGACTTTCCAAACAGAACATAACCATGCATACAACATATTGCAGTTGAATCTGTTGATTAAAACAAAAGGTTTAGGCAGCAACAACTTATGCATACCAAACTCAAAGTGATGCTTACTATAACAACTAGGTTGATTACATGAAGGAGACAAAGGCTGTGTTTGGTAACACTCCAAACGAGTGATTCCTGGATTCTTAGCTCCAAAGAATCCAAAAGAACCAAAAAAGTCGTTTGGTAATTCCACTCCAAAAATCAATTTTGGGAGTCACTTTTTAGGAGCTACAAAATGTCGATTCTCTGATTATTTGGCCCAATTCTTCTCCTTTTTCTTTTTCCTCTTTTTTTTGGCTGAATCTACTTTTTCTTCTTCATCTAGATTTCAGGTTTTTTATTTTCTTTTCTTTTTCTTTCTTTTTTTTCTGCCGAACCTAACGCCTTTTTGATTCTGGAATTGACTCCAGAGAATGCATTCTTGGCAGAATCCAAAATCATGATTCTAGAGCTGAATCAGTAGGAGTGTTACCAAAAAGCAGCCATGACAACCAGCTCACTATACTAATTGGGATAGTTTATCCACTACAAATTCTTCCAAGGTATTTTGGATCATTTTTTTCTCTTTGACAGGGGAGAGCTCGAGTATGGCCATAAATCTTCAAGGACTTCATTTGTTAATGGTTCAATGGAGGTCATGGGATTCGTGGTAAAGTCTGGTATGGTTTGGAGTATTTGGAGGGAGAGAAATCTTAAGAGTTTTTAAAGATAAATCACGATCTCCAAAGGAGGTGATTGATGCTATTAGGAGATAGGTGGGCAGCTGGATTTTGGCAACTATGGAGTTTAAGGGGTTTCCCCTATCGCACTTCTTAAAGGATTGGGTTTCTTCTCTAGTTCCTCATTTGAGAAGCAAAGAAGTGCTAGCGGGCCTTTGGGTATTGGATGTGTGATTCGGGTCAGGCAGGTTTTGGATGCATGATTCGGAACCATTCTTCTTATGTCATCAGAGCTATTTGTGGGCCTTTGGGTATTTGTGATTCTGTTAAAGCCGAGGCGATGGCTCTTCTGTTGAGGCTTAGGGAGTTGAAGAAAATAGAAGTATCAGATTGTATAGTAGAGGGTGACTCAGCAACTATTATAAGCTGGGGGTTGGGGAAGGGTGATAGGTCGTGGTGTCTGGCTGCTATCATTTATGAGATTTGGGAGCTGGTTTCTTTGTTGCACTGCTCCCTCACTCATGTTGATAGAAGCCAAAATGAGGTGGCGGACAAATTGGCTAATTGGGAGGTATGCATCTCAAGTATATATTGTGACAGTAGTCTCCCAGTGGATGTTATATAGTGGTCTTTCCACTTCGCTGTTGTATCATATTTTTTCCCTCTTTTTTTTAACAAAATTTGTCATTTATCCACAAAAAAAAAAACAACCAGCTCACTAAACGATGTTATGCCATGTTCAATAACTAGAAGAAGAAAGGTTCCACACCTATCTTGAACTACCCAGCACTATATATCTTAGCACCATGCTGAAGAACCGACCCTGAACAACTCTGATAAATTATTTAAAATTTATGTATATTAGAGAGAAATACAATGTTTTTAACACGCACAGATACAATGTCACAGGCAGTGATAAATTGCAAACAAACTCTGTTAAAACAGATATTTCACAAATCCAACAAAAATTCACTTTGTTCACTCCCATAAAATTAGGGTTCAGTTGAGAGCAATGCATCTGAATAAATGCCCTACTGAAGAAGAAGAAGAAGAAGAAGAAGAAGAAGGCAGAACTTATGGTCCTTGTTTGGGTACCCTCCTCCCCATTTTTCTAATAAAAAAAGGCGAATTTCATCCTGAATTTTACTTTTTTTTTCCTTCAATCCCCAAAAAATAGATTTATTCTACTCAATGAGCCTCATTTTAATATAATGCAACTTCTTCGTAAACCAAAATCCTTCCCAACCATCCACGGCACACTCCACTCACCATTTTCCAACACAATCTTTAAAGGGCAGGTGGAGAGTCCACATATTAACAAATCTGAAGAGAATTAGGCCATAATTAAGTTTAAAAGTATTCAACAAAATGGGCTAAAGGTCCGAGGTGATTTTAGAAAGAGCCTCTAGAAGAAAATGAGAATAAAAATCACCCCAATAGTTAGAAACCAAAAATCTGTCCAATCTGCAAATAATGGGATTTCCTGACCATTTGTCCAAGTATACTTGCCATGGAGCATATGATAATCACAAAGCTCACATTGATTCACAAACTCCCCAAAATCACGCATACTCCTTGTGACAAGGCTATCTCTATTATTTTCATGAATAAAACAAACCACGTTAAAGTTTCCACCCCCCACCAAAGGGCCCCATCTAACCCTTCCTAATGCCATAGAGCTCCTCCCAAAAAGCATTCCGATTTTGAGCTGAGGAAGGACCAAAAACCCCAGTTAGAAGCCCTTCAAAACGTAAAGAGGTTCCACAAGTTGAATAGAAATAAACGAGTTCCCCAAAAGCTCATTCACCTGGTGATGAGGACATCAGGTCCAAACATGTTTTCCAGACTTACCAAAGACGGCGCAGGAGAGATGGACCCCTACTTTGGTTCCAGTAGAGTTTTATTTAGACATTGTGGTGTCTCTTGTAGGGGGCATACATTATTTGAGGGTATTTTAGTCATTTGTTATTTTCTAGGGAGTTTTATGTCTTTAATGTTAGAGTGATGGTATTTTGGGATCTTCATTAACATGCTAGTTATTACAAAGTAAACTCAAATTAAAGAAGTGGAGTGAAAGATGAGCATAGACTACGGGGGTGCTACAGGCGAGACAGTATAAGTTTCTTTATAGCCAAGCTTCATCAGCGTTGTTCATCGTGGTGTGTGAACTTTGTAAAAGTGAAGTATACATATAGAAATTAGAAGAGAAACTGATATATTAACAAAAGGAAATTACAACAGGAATTTGAAAGCTTAAAATTACAGAGTAGCAAAAATGAAAAAAAAAAAAACTTACAAAGGTTTCAAAAAGATGAGAGAAAGGCGGAAGCACTCCGAAAAGAAAACACACTCAACCTTACAAACACTCAAAAATGGAAAATTACAAGAGATATAAAAGTAAAGAAAATTGATAATTTTCTTATATGAAATGAAGAGGTGAGGGCCTTGATTTATAGATAAGAGCGGATTTGATCACGCCTGAAATCTGCAGACTTCATCTTGGTTTAAGTTCGGAAGAGTCAAGAAAGATTGTCTTCGAGACAACTTTTTACTGTTGAATTTGTCATCACAAGAGGTTACTGTAGCACCGGTCACTGTTCACATAATATAGCAGATTCCATCTGTCGAGGTACTGTAGTAACGATTTTAAATTTTTATCTTTGAATTTGTAGTTTTACTCGTGGATGGTTTGTGACGTGTCTTGGATAAGGATGGAGTCGATTGCACCGATATTTTTAAGATAGACTTTTAGTCTATAGAAACTTTTAGTCTCATGCAACTATGTGACTTGAACTGGAAAAATTATGAAATGGCAGCTTTTAGCCTGTGGTAAAGAGAGTTTTCAATGGTTTTAAAAGACTTTGTCATATAATTTTGAAAAATGAGTTCTTTTTAAGAATCATTGAGTCCTTTTAAGATTATACCCCACGACTAACTCTTTCATGCTATGCAATACATCAGTTTGAGATTGAAATTTTATCTCTTCTTCTACCTTGGGTGTGAGGTGTGGATACTCAAAACCCTAGAAAGGACTAGGCCCCCACCTAGTTTAATAGTGGCGGTGGAAGTCACTCCCTTCCTTTTGGGTTAAAAGGATCTCCATCCCCTATTTTTTTCCATCTAACCTTATGTTCTACAGATTTTTTTGTTGCTAAAATTTCATACTATTGAAGGAGATTCGTCACCAGATCACAAGGACCTTGTTTTGATTTGGTTTGAAACTTCCCTAATGTGCTACACCCCTGGACAATCCTAGTTGAAGTGGAAAGCTACCCAAAACTTCGACTAAATAGAAACCGGGTCTGATTGATTCCAAACCAAGCGTGAAATAGTGTTGCTAGATAGTTTGAGGAGTTTGAGTACTAGCACCAAACAGCCAAGGCTTTGGCTGATTTGATTTTTCCAGAGTGTTCTACACCCCTGGGCGATATCCTAGGAAGCAGCCTCCTGCTAAAAAGTTTCTTCACAACAAAACCCTATCAAGGGGTTTTAAGGGCTGGCGGCACATTGTGAGTCACCTGGGATAGCAAGGGGCTCCTCCAAAACTCCATGGGCAATTGGTTTTGAAACTTGATTTCATGTTGAGCTACATCCAAGACACTCCTACATCAAACCCCAGGTTCTAATCCTCTCATATGTGCTTTTGTTTGAATCCCTATATGAGTGATAATCTGTTGGAAGTTATGGCATGTGTTTTTGGACTGTGCTGTTAATATCTTGAGTATATTCATAATATCTTAGCCCTATTTTCTGAACCTAATCATGTTTACAACATACCTTAAGTTCTCCCATGCACAACCCCTAATCTTCTTGATGTTTTCCTACATTATTATCATGTTTTGAACACTTTTAGCACTCTTTTATACCATCAGATTTTCTGGACAGCAAGCTTACAATTTCTAGTTCTCTAAATTAATTGGATCTTAATATATTAATTAGGTTTATTTATTGTTTATTGCTTTGTTACCCTAACTTCTTTAATACATGATGATCCTAACTTAAGAACCACCTAGTTTTGCATGTAATTGGTGTAAGTAGGAATATAAGTTATAACTCTTTATTGCTTTTATGATCTTATATATATATATATATATATATATCCTATGCACAAACTTGACTCACCTACATGCATGCTTCACCACCTTGTTAATCACCCGTAGGTTTTTTTTTGTTTTTTTTAAGAGGTAAAATGAGACTTTATTGATAAAACAAAGCAACAAGAAAAAAAACTTCACCAAGAAGATGAAGGAAGAAAGAAAAGCAAGAAAACAAAGAGCAGAAACATCAACAAAACAAAATTACAGCGTGTCACACCATAAAAACTGCCAAGTGGTCTCCTCAAAATCATTTCTAATGGAAACCCAGCCAAATAGAAGATTAAAGATAAAGTTCAAAGTCTCTATATGAGATCTTGACTTATCTAGCATTCCTTTCCAACCACAAACCACAACAAATAACACTAAATAACATATGTCATATGACATAGGGAACCATCTAATTCTTGGACTCTCCAACCAATAATCAAATCTTGAAAACGGTCGAGGAAGGACCAAGAAATTGTAAGATGAAAGAGAAAGAAGCCCCATATCCTATAAGCCATAAAGCAATGCACAAAAAGGTGACTCACCGATTCCTCCTCTTTCATACACAGAATGCGTATGTTAGCCAAATTCCAACCTCTACTCTAAAGATGGTCAAGGATAAGAATTTTATCCAAATAAGCATTCCATAAAAAGAAAGACTTTAAAGGAGTACCCGAGATCCAAATGTTTTTGTGGGGAAAGAACACTCTCGTGTGGCTCATAAACTCCGAATACAAGGATTTGGACATAAATTTGCCTTTACTATTGATAACCCACACCCAAGAATCCCGCTTAGCACTATCCGGTTTAAACTCCTCCAAGATACTAAGAAGCCTAATCATCTCATCTACTTCCCAATCAAAAAGATTGCGCCTAAATCTAGGACACCAGACATGACCTTCAAAATCAAAGGATTCGGCAATAGTCGCCTGGCTATTAGAAGCCAAAGAAAAGAGGATATTAAATTTCTCCTTGGGGGCATCTCTAGCCCAAATATCCTCCCAAAACTTAATCTTCAAACCAGAACCCAACTTGAACCTAATAAACTTCCAGAACTCTTCCCTCGCCTTCAAAATCAACTTCCAAATTCCACACCCATGCCTAACCCGAACATCATTAGACTCCCTCACAGACTGCTTTCCAAATCTAACCACCACTACACTCCTCCAAAGGCTATCTCTCTCACTCCCAAAGCATCACATCCAGTTAGCAAAAAGCGTCCGATTATGATGTCTCACCTTTCTAATCCCCAAACCACCAAATGTCACCAGTCTACTGCAATTCCAATCCACAAGATGGAAATGATGGCTCTCAAGAGAATCATTCCATAAAAAGTCTCTAAATATAGACTCCATTTTATTAGCTACAGAAACCGGGATCGTAAAAAGAGAAAAAAGATAGTTAGTTGTGGACATTAAAGTTGACTTAATCAATGTCAATCTGCCACCTTTCAAAAGTAATGAAGTTTTCCACATGTCCAATCTACCAGAAATTCTCTCAATCACCGGGTTCCAAACCACCTTGGATTTGAAATTCGTTCCCAAAGGCATTGATGAGACATTAAAGGATCCATTGCATATTCCAGTTAGGCCTATTACTAGAGCAAGATCCAAGAAGATCAAAGAAGCACTTAATGGGCTGATTCAACAGATTTTGGCTGATTCTAAAACGGATCATTCCAAGCTTGGCCCAAAGGAAGATGAAAGCATAATAAATTTAATCCAAGCTATTGATGGGGCTGATCTTGCTTAATTGGGTGCAATTTCCTTAGAAATTGTGTGGATTAATGGTTGTTTATGGCTTGAGTGGGCGTGGAATTAGAAGGAGAAAGTGGTTAATTGTTTTCTAATTTTAGACCAATTAATTGGCTGATTGACTTTCCAGTTCCATACCAATTAATTGGCTGATTGACTTGCCTATTTCAGACCTTCCTTAGGCGTGATTGCTTTATAATTTTAGACTAATTAATTGGCTGATTGACTTGCCTATTTCAGACCTTCCTTAGGTGTGATTGCTTTCTAATTTTAGACCAATTAATTGGCTGATTGACTTTCCAGTTCCATACCAATTAATTGGCTGATTGACTTACCCATTTCAGACCTTCCTAAGTGCTTTCTAATTTTAGACCAATTAATTGGCTGATTGACTTTCTTATTTTGGAACCAAATTAGTTTCATTTTCCTTATAACATGTTTTATAAATAGCATGCACTCTTTGTAATGGAAATGATATTGAATGGAAATCAAAAAGAAAACGTGAGGTTTGTTTCTTCTATTGGTTCTGCAGAGAACTTGTGAACTTATCAAGGATTCTTCCTTGTGGCGTTCAAACTTTATACCGTCGGTTCGTGATTCAATTATAATTATTGGGTCGGGGTTTGTTACTTTATACCTTCGGTTCACGTTTCATTTATAAACGTTGGGTTGGGGTTTTCTATCAAAAATCTGAATTTAGCTTTCTTGGACAAACATTCCAATATTGTTTGTTGGGTCTCAAAGCGTGTCGGTTGAGGTTCGCATCAGGCATACCAAGATAAGATGAGGGAAATGTACCAATCTTACAATCCAGAATCCACACTAAATTCTCCAAATCCCTAACATCCACTACTTAGAAAATCTCACTCTTAGCCAAGTTAATGTTCAAGCTCGAAACCACCATAAACAATGAAGGACGACACATCTCAAGTACCCAATTTCCCTAATATCCGCCTCACAAAAGATCATAGTGTCATCCGCAAATTGGAGATGTGACACTAACATACTCTCATCACCCACAGAAAAACCTCAAATGTATCTCATCTCTGCCTTTTTTTATCATTTTGCTCAACATCTCTAAAACCATGATAATAAAAGAGGAGTTAGGGGGTCCCCTTGTCTCAAACCCCTTAAATTCCAGAAAAAAAACCTGCGGGGGACCCATTAACAAGAACCGAGAAAGAGGCCGACCTAATACAAAAATGAATCAAACTTCTCTATTTCACCCCAAAACCCATTCAGAGCAAAATATAATCCAGAAAATTCCAATTCACACAATCATACGCTTTCTCCAAATCAAGCTTATAAATCACCCCATTTCTACCAGACAATCTTCTATCCTCGATACATTCATTTTCTATAAGAACACTGTCCAAATCTGTCTACCCTCAATATATGTGCCTTGGGGCTACGAAATGACACCTTTCATGACCAATTTCAGTCTTAACATCAACACCTTGGAAATGATTTTATAAACACCACTCAAGAAACTAATTGGTCTAAATTCTTTTAAAGTCTTAGCATTTTTTATGCAGCATGCATATAGGCTAGTGGGTGTGTGCATAAGGAGTTAGGAATAAAATTGTAAGAATAATGATAAAACATAAACAAAATTCCTATTTGCACATCCACACACTAAATCAAACAATTCTTTAAATTAGGTTCATATGCAATCAAGGAATTAGGGATTACAAAATTAATAAACAATCAAAGACCTAAGTGTAATGTTTTATTATTTTGGGGAAAGAAAAATTAGGCTTACGCCTAGGCCCAAAATATTATGTTTGAAAATTTCTCCAAAGAGCCTAAATTAGACTGAATGAAAGGGAAGCAGTCTGGATTACCCTAGAGAATGTATGAATAAATAAAAATGAATCCTAAGGTGTTTCTTGTCAATCATAATATTTTAGGGAATGTTTGGGTTAGGCAATAAAAACCTCAGGTCCAACCATATGCCAAATATGCCAAAAGTGTCTACCGTCAGAAATTTGAAAAGAGTCAGATGAGAGAGATCAATACCTGATTTTGATATAGAATGCCTCATTGAAGATGTTGGATGTGTTTGCTATCAATATCCAAGATCAAAGTGTGCCCCAAAAGTGGAGATTTCAAAAATCCGGAATTTTCCAAGTCCTGGATGAAGTACTTGGACTGCCCTGCTTCTGCAAATAAACTCTGTCAAGTCTTAAAAAGTGTTGAATGGGCTTCTCTGATTTAAGCTTCAATCTTGGGCATGTACAGAGTCTTGAGAATACCCCAAATATCAATCTCTTTCTGAAAAAAATCAATCCCTTAGGGATTTCTATAGCTCAACCCCAGAAAAGTTAGAAACAGGGATTATATCAAAAAATAAAAATTAAGAAGAAGTGGGGAGAGAACCATTGACCCATGGGGAGAGGGAGTAGTCTCCACTACCACCGTTAAACTAGGACTGATCCTATGCCCATTCCAGGGCTTTAATGCTCTTCACTTGCAACCAAAAGAGGAAGAAGAAGAATACGCCGAAACGTGAGTCAAAATTCACTATTATTCATCATGAAAAAATGTTGGTCGTGTGGGGTATTTTTATAGCCCCCACGGCCAAGCTTATTACACCCTACATAATGCAAATACTATAATACCCCCTTCTACTAATCCCATGACAAAAATAACCCTACACCACTAATAATAACAAAATTACCCTCAAATAACTCCAACGGACTAAAATACCCTCAAAATTTGGTGTCCATTTTTACATGAGACACAATTACATAAAGAACTTAAAAGAAATAAAATAAAATGGCCATGAACATGGTGCAATCATCATTCCAATCATGATGTCTACATCAACTCTCCCCTCTTGGGCAAGAGTCGCCTCTGACGATAAACGGATGTCGTACTGATTTGGAATATCACTGTTAATCTACCGCAACTCGCTCTCTATTAACCAAATACTGTCAATTTCTGGCCAGTCTTTACACTTGACGAGATATCTTTGATAACCTCTCCGTCGAGTAGAAATGATATGATCCTCTAATATGGCCTCAATCTCCTCCTTACAAGTAGTAACTAATGGTAAAAGTGGCACAGGTTAGGGAGACTGAAGGACTAAGGTCTGAGTTACTGCAAAAGGCCGAGGATCGGGTATGGAATGGCTATGATAGGGTACAAGAATCTCAACAAGAACGGTAGGGCTGATCTCCAAAGTAGTTGGAATATCCAAAACATATATATTAAGTTCAATGTTGTTCAGAACTTTGTGAAGTCTCGAACTCCTCACATGCAATCGAATCATAACTAAATCAGCGACCTGAAAGTCACGATGTAAACAGTGCAAATTAGTTGACCATTTATATCTCTCATTACTTATAACAATTCTATACCTGATCTCCTGGTGTAGAGAATGAAAATGCAATGCCAATACAAATGCAGATGCAGACTCAAATGGATAATGGAATGCAAACATAGATAGGAAGCTTATAGGAACCCTGGGTCTACTAAATATGACAATCTCTAACAGACTCATGCCAATTATCATATTAACTGAACTAATGTATGCAAACTCTGTGATAGATAGAACACTACCCCACCATGTCCTAAGGTTCTCACCGACCAGACATCTCAGTAAACTCTCTAAGCTCAGTAAAGGACCATAACTCTTGATTACCATCTCAAGACACCCATCAGTAGGTAGATGGTAATCATGTGATAATTGGCCACCCAATACATCCTTCATTTTCCATAAGACCTTCCAGAAATAGCTAAAAGCTAAGTCCCAAAGAGGTACTAGGGAAAAGAATACCCCAAGAGTATGAACCACTTCCTCAATGAATATGTATACTTTGGGCACAAGTGGTTCTCCCTTGAACAGAAAACACAACCTAGTGTTTAAAATAATGTCAGGCTCAGGCTCAACAAATTCAATCACTGTAATCGCAATGTGTACACTCAACTGGACCTCCTGAACCTCTTGGACTACATGAATCTCCTTGACCACATGAATCTCCTGCTCAAAATCAGGGTCAAAGTCAGGCACAGTAGAACTAGACATGTAGACCTCTACATGTGTACCATGGTCAGGGTCAGGTACAACAGAACTAGATACCAAGGTCTCTACAAACGTATCATGGTCAGGATCAGGTACAACAGAACTAGACACTAGGTCTCTATGCATGCAATCACCTGAACTCCCTGAACCTCCTGGTCAAACTCCTGAGAATCTAACCCATCATCAATTAAAGCCTTAAGAGGATCAACAATCTCATCGATGTCATCATCATCATCACCACGTACCTCAATCACAAGAAGGTCATATGACTCATTCACTCTCACTCCATCTAATGACTGATCTCCTTGTGACTTAGCCTGGTGTACAGTGTCTAGTAGAAGCAAAGAATGCTCTAATTGACTAGGACACTGTTCAGGATTCAGGTCAGGTCTAGAGGTGTTATGACCTAGTGTGGATGGTTGTCCACTAATAAGACGCCTCAAATAAATCTCTATGTCCTGGGCTATCCGATAGACCTGTTCTAGTGTGGCAATGAAGTAGGGTATGAGCTCCTTTTGAATCTCAGGTCTAAGTCTCTCTTTGAACCTAATGATGGTCGTATTAGACCTCTCATCTCAATCTAATATCCTCAAACCGCGTGATATAGTCCGCTACACTAGATGAACCCTGTTGGACTGTGTCGTACTGCTCAAGAAGTCGAATCTCATAATAACGTGGAACATACCTCTCTCTAAGCTTACTTCGCATGTCTACCCAACTAGTAATGGGTCTTTCATATCCCCAATAAATCTCTTGCTCAATTGACTCCCAGTAGAATTAAGCTGACTCAACTAGTTTCGTCCTGGCAAATTTAACTTGCCTGTGAGGGGAGATATCATACCAGTCAAAGTACTGGTCCATCTCTCTAATCCAATCCAAGAAGTACCCGGGATCTGGCCGTCCATCAAAAGTATATACTCTAATTGTCATGAATCTCTTGTCTGAATGGTGGTCCTAAGCATGATCTATGTAAGCTCCTCTCCCATCCTAAGAATCACTCATGGTATGGGAGAACAACTCTCCACAGAATGAAGAACTAGTCCTCTCTGCTAAATCTCTAAAAGTCGGGTCCTGAGTGAATAGAGAACTAATCCTCTCTCTTAAGGACATCTTGGGTATGCTAGATTAGTCTGGACCTAGTGGACATACACCAAAGGACTAGAGATAGTGACCACAGAACTCCATGAAAGAATGCATGGCCTCGAACTATTTTTTCTTTTTTTCTGTTCTTTTTTTAAGTAAAAAAATTAAAATTAAAATCTAAATGCAGGAAATTCCCTAAGTAAATGAAATATACAATGTTATGAGATAAATATAAATATATATAAAATATGCAATGTTATGAAAAATTTTAAAGTATGCAAAAAAATGTAAACTAACCTAAAATGCATAAACTACACCTAAAACGCAACATACAGGTAACTAAGACCCTAAATCTAAGCTTTGATACCAAATCCAATGCAACATGCATATAAGCTAGTGGGTGTGTGCACAAGGAGTTAGGAATAAAATTGTAAGAGTAATGATAAAACATAAACAAAATTCCTACTCGCACATGTACACACTAAATCAGACAATTCTTTAAATTAGGTTCATATGCAATCAAGGAATTAGGGATTACAAAATTAATAAATAATCAAAGACCTAAGTGTAATGTTCTATTATTTTGGAAAAAGAGAAATTAGGCTTAGGCCTAAGCCCAAAATTTTATATCTGAAAATTTCCCCTAAAGAGCCTAAATTAAGCTGAAAGAAAGGGAAGCAGCCTAGATTACCCTAGAGAATGTATGAATAAATAAAAATGAATTGTAAGACGTATTTTGTCACTCATAATATTTTAGGAAATGTTTGTTTGGTGTAGGCAATAAAAATCTCAAATCCAAACCATATGCCACAACATGCCAAAAGTACCTACTGTCATAAATTTGAAAGGAAAACCAAATAGAAGAAAAAGTACCTGAATCTGATGCCAAATGCTTCCTTGAAGATGTTGGATGTGTTTGCAATTAATTACTAGATTTAGAAATCCAATTTAGGGATTTCCCAAAATTTTCTCTCTTCTCCTATATGTACGACCAACACCTTTTCAAAAATAATTTTTTTATTATTATTATTTTTAATAAAAATCTCAGATCCAAACCATATGCCACATGCCTAAAGTACCTACTGTCATAAATTTGAAAGGAGAGCCAAATAGAAGAAAGAGTACCTGAATCTGATGTCAAATGCTTCCTTGAAGATGTTGGATATATTTGCAATTAATTACTAGATTTAAAAATCCAATTTAGGGATTTTCCAAAATTTTCTCTTCTCCTATATGTACGGCCAACACCTTTTCAAAAATAATTTTATTATTATTATTATTTTTAAAGTGGGTCCCACCTTGTAGTGTCGCCCAAGGGTTGGGAACCTCCTAGGTAAACCTCAGGTGCAAATGGCTTCGTGTGAGAGAACTGGAGTATTTCCCGTGAAATCACTTTTTCTTCAATTTTCACGCCTAGGATGTGTTCAGCTCCATGGAACAGCTTTAAATCAATAAAAGAAAGAGAAAGGCTTGTATAGGATGGTCGTCTATGAGTCTACAACAACCTGAAGAAAACCAATTGATCAAAGGAGGCACTACGAGGGAGTAGTGGTTGATCTTCCAAGAGGTTTGTGTTGTATTCAGGCCTGGACTGCCTTATTTATGGAAAAAACTCTGTCAAGTCTTGGAATGTATTGAAAGAGACATCTCTACTTTGAACTTCGATCCTGGGCATGTGCAGGGTAATGAGAATACCTTAAAATATCAATCTCTGTCTAACAAAAATCAATCCCTCAGGGATTTTTTCAGTTCAACCTCAGAAAATCAGAAACAAAGTATTATATCAAAATGGAAGAAGAGGAAAGAGGAAGTAGCCTCCACTATCACCGTTAAACTAGGCTAAACCTAGATTCATTTCAAGGTTTTAGGGTTTTTCAGCTGCAACAAGCAAGAGGAAGAATGAGACATAAACGTGGGTTTTTTTTTATTCAAAATATTGCAAAACTTTGATAGTTGGTCGTAGGCTCTATAAATAGAGTCTCACAGCCAGGGTTTGTGTACATAAAATAGTGAGTGAACAAAATAACCCCCTTCTATTAATCTCATGAAAAATAACCCTACACTACTAATAATAACAAAAATACCCTCAAATAACTCCTACTTACTAAAATACCCTCAATTCTATGCCCCATTTACATGAGACACAATTAACATAAATAAAATAAAAAGTAAATAAAATGTTGTGACACGGCTCAATAATCAGTTTGGTCATAATGTCCGCATCAACTCTCCCCTCCTGGGAAAGAGTTGCCCCTGACGATAAACAGTTGTTATACTGATCAGGAATATCATTGTCAATCTGTCGCAGCTCACTCGCTGTCAACCAAACAATGTCAATCTTTGGCCGGTCTTTCCACTTGATAAGGTATCTCTGGTAACCTTCTCGTCGAGTAGAAATGATTTGATCCTCTAATATGACCTCATCTCCTCCCTGTAAGTAGTAACTGATGGTAGTAATGGCATAGGCTAGGAAGACTGAAGGACTAAGGTCTGAGTAACTACAAAAGGTTGAGGATCAGGTATGAAATGGCTATGATAGGGTACAAGAATCGCAACAAAAAAGGTAGGGCTGATCTCTAAAGTAGTCAGAATATCCAAGACATATATTAGGTCAAATATTGTTCAAAACTTTGTAAAGTCCCAAACTCCTCACATGCAATCAAACCATAACTAAAGCACCAACCTGAAAGTCGCAATGTGAACAGTGCAAATCAACTGACCGTTTATATCTCTCATTACTCATAACAATTTTATATCTAATCTCCTGGTGAAGTAAATGAAAATGTAATGCCAATGCAGATGCAGACTCAAATAGACAACATAATGCAAACATAATATATGTAAACTCTCCAATAAACAAAACACTATCCCATGTCCTGAGGTTCTCACCGACCAGACATCTCAGTAAAGTCTCTAAGCTCAGTAAAGGACCATGACTCCTGACTACCATCTCAAAACACCCATCAGGAGGTGGATGGTAATCATGTGATAATTAGTCACTGTTAGGTCTTATGTATTGTCAATGTCCATGCACAAAACAATGTAAGTACATGTAAAGATCATGTAGTAGGACTTTATGATGTAAATTAAATATCCATGTAAGTCCAAGAAGAGAGTCCGAAAAATCACCAAGAAGACGGACTCGAAACCGGAATGACCAAGCTAAAGAGACTCAAGCGTTGTTGAAGAATTCCTAAGTCTCAAGTGCTAGCTACCTCAAGGAAGCCAAC